>JAVJIF010006332.1:0-228067 GCA_038442645.1 Agave tequilana
TTCTCATTAGATTAGTCGTACACCTATTCACTCCCCTCTAGGTGTACTTTCACAGATGTGTTGATAATAATGACTGTGAAATTAATTTGAAAATTTGGAAATTAGATAGGGTAAAATTCTTAATAAAAATCATTTATATATACATCATTTTAGTGGGTTATATTAGAGAGGTTTTCGGTGGGTTCCTCCGAACTCCACGCAAATTAGATGGGCCGCATTTCGTCGACCAACAGACCACCACCGGAACCACCACTTTAAGGTAATATTTTCCTTCCCTTCTTCTTTTTCATGCATTGTGCATTAATTCATACATTAGGACACTGCATGAGATATGTGTGGGGGAGGGTTCTAACATAACTTATATTTTTCTTTATTATTAAAAAAATATTATTGACTTTTTCTTTACTTTTTTAAAAAAAACTTTTTGAAAAAAGAAACATTATTTGATATTTTTTTTGTAAGAAATTAAGTCAAATTTAAGGAATAGGAGAATCATAATTAGTATTTCTTATACTTGATCAAAAATAAGATTATTTGTTTGATTTTCAAGGTTAGGAAGATAATTTGGAAAAGTAATTTAGTCTTGATTTTACCTTGATGATATATGCATACTTTATACACTTACATACTTAGGGTTCAAAAACAAAAATTCTTATGCTTTATTTAAAAAAAGAAAGAAAAAGAAAGAAAAAAATATAAATAAAATTCTCTAATTAAACTGGGCATTTGTGCCTCATAAAGCATAAGTATTCACGCCTAAAGCGGTTCATATAATAAAATCTTTAGTTTTGTGGCTTATTTGCTCGAGTTCTTAAGTCCTGGGTTATTCTCACCGGTGCCCTAAGACCATTTAGTTTGGGAGTCACTGATTAAAGGCTCATTACATGGGAAGATTCGAAAGCCTAATAGAACTAAGGAATAATATCACCAGAAAAATAAAAAATATAAAAGGGAAAAAAATAATAAGGCATAAGAGTTTGAGTTAAAAAACCCGAGTCAAAATTTCACGGTCACAAAGGTGCATATGACTTAGGGTAAAATAATAGATTAAATGAAAAATACAGTTTGGCTCATGCCTTGGTTGATAAACAAGTTTTTGAATTAAGACTAAGCTTAAGAATGAAAAGTTCAATTTCTTATAGCTTATAGACTACTTGAACTTTACAATAATATCTCAAATATTTCTCTCTTTTCAAAATGCTTTTCGAAATACTAGCATTTTTCTCTTTCTTTATGAATTTTGTGGGTGTAATCTACTGAAAATCCTCTCGAGACAAAACTCATCCTCTAGGGGAACCTAGAGGTTTAACGGCTTATTGCACATGCTCAGTGCAATCGTGTGACCCACGAAAGTGGTCTAATAATCTTTGGTTTAGTTTTGTTGTTTTGCTCGAGGACGAGTAAAAGATAGGTGGGGGTGTGATTGCACACATTTATTGCATTATTATTTATTATATTTTCACATTTATCAAGTAATAAATCTGCTAAATTTTTTATCGTAAATGTCTATTTTGCAGAAGATAATCATGGGAGGAAAGAGGATAAAATCAAATAAATATCAGTTAAATTCAGATTTAACTAGATCTATTTGGTTAGAGGAGGATGATTCTAAATCCAGTTGGTTAAATTCAGTTTTTGGTAAATCAAGTGGTAAATCTAAAGACCAACCGAGGATAACGTCAAATACAGAGTCTAAATCCAAAGGGATAAATGGATAGAGAGAAGATCAACGGACGAGACGAAGCAATTTTACTCAGATTCTAGCTGAATACATTTTAGTATTTGAATCATAACGTTTTCTACTGAAACTCAAATCTGATGATTAAAAATGATCTAGAAAGAAGACTTAAATGGCTATAACTCTTAATTTGTTTACAATTTCTAATTCTATCTTTTGATAAGTTATATTAGCAATCAATACGCCAACAAGCCGTAGATCAGAACTTAATATCTATGTCAAATCAAGTTTGGAGATAAGGGGAGGATTCAAATTCAGAAATAGTCAGCTTCCCTTATCATTAGACTCATTTCCTTATCCATATCTATCCTATAAATATCCCATACATTAGAGGCAGAGGAGAATGACTAAGCAGAGAGTAATGCTTAGTAAAACTTAGGCTAATTTGTAGTTTGTAACTTAGATTTTTAATTTTCTTTTATGCAATTTTTGTTTTATTTATGTAACTGAGAAGAGAGGAGAGTTTCATGAAAGAATAAGAGCAAGCTTGTACTGGAGGTAACACCGGTGTAAGTCTTTTCTTCTATTGTTATTTGAATCAAATCATGGTTTCTTTTTCTTCTTTACTCTTATTTTCGTTTGCTTTCCTCTTCTGTTTTTGTAAATCCAAATGACTCCGTTTGCCTCAAAGTTACCTTGCCCTTGCAAGTGTCGTTGATGGCTTATGGGTATGGATAGCATTCCTATGCTAGTGTAGCGTGCCCCTTCATTTCGTAGTGTAGATCGGGAATGTGGAAGATCTATTTGTCATACTTCGCTCGCCTTCAAACCAAGATAAATGGTAGATATAGGTCAAAGGTAAGCAGGTACCAAAGAGATAAGTAATTTTCCTTTTAGGTTTAATTTTCCTTCTTTGAGATCACGAACACCATCAATTCTCAACTCTATTCACTCTTTTTAATTTCTTTGTACAAATCCATTTTCCATTTTCTCCACCTTCTCAATCTACCACTTTCTTCTTAACTCAACTGTAACTTATTTTCTTTTCTTTTAAGAAGCTAAAGAAGAATTTTAGTCATTAATTATAGCATAAAAGAGAACATGCTAAAGAAGCTTCCATCGCTAGTTCCTCCTTGTGGATCACGACTCGTATAGCCACTTGCTATCGCGGTAGTATTGAGAACTTGCACTCTTTATTCTTAAGTTCAAAACTCTGTATTTTTGGGGGCAGGTAAAACTCAATCACGGGTCTGAATCACCATTTGGTCTGCACTGTACCAACCAGTCTGGATCTTCGAATTGTCTCGTATGTTGGTCTTCGAATTGCCGGGTGTATCGGCACTCTGCAAACATGAATCCGGATCTCCTGTAAATGTGACTCTGGTTGAAACACGGAAACTCACATAATTATATACACACATATACATTCGTATGAACGAATATACACTCGTACGCGCCCCCCCCCCACACACTCTGACACACACATGCATACATACACGCTTCATAACACACACAAATATACTCATACACACGTATACACACACACACATTCATGCACACGTGCAGCATACTAACACACACATACACATCTATACACACGATCACACACATTAGCGCGCACACACACACACACACTCATACATGCATTTATAGAAAAATAGAGAAAGATAGAGAAATAGGGGAACACTCAAGCAAGGGGTGAGGCTCGGGAGATGGCAGTCGACGGCAGCCCGCGGAGGAGGCAGAGGGTGACCGACAGAGAAGGGAGCCACAGAGGAGAAGCTCGAGCTCTAACAGAGATGGTGGAGTTTGGAATAATGGCCAGAGGAAGGTGGACTCGGCCATGCTGTCGTGCAGGCCAAGTGGGGCTGGTTGGTGGTGTGCGATTGGAGATGAGTGGTTGGATGTTGCAAGAGAGAATAGGATGAGGTGTGATTGGTTGCAGGCCATGGCTAGAGAGCAGCTCAAGAGGAGGAGGGCGGCCTGCTATTGGGTTGAGAGGGTGCTTCGGGGTAGTGTGGCCATGCGTGGGCTGGAGGAACATTGGAGGGAGGGAAGGAGGCGGATCTCGGTAGTGGTGGGTTCCATGGCGAAGCTTTCCAGTGGAGGCTGAGGTGGAAGATGGCCAGGGAGAAGAGAGGTGAAGTTGGAGAAGGAGAAGAGGGGTGAAGATGGGAGGAAGAAGAGAGTGGGGATCGATAGGGGTATTGGCTCGAGGAAAGATAATTAATTATTGTTAAGGTTCTGATTAGGGAAGAGATTATGTAAGGGGGGAATATAATGGGTTTGGGTCTACAGTAATGGGTTGTGGGTTTGGCTTTCGGGTTAGATGGGCAAAATTAGAAAACTTCTAAAAATAATAATACTAATAATAACAACAACATTAGTAGTTATATTAATAATAATAATAATAAACACTAGTAATAATAATTAATAATAACCATGATAACAACAATCAATGTTAATAATAATAATAATTACATTAATAATACAATAATATTAACAACAAGATTAGTATGAATAATAATAATAATACATAATAATAACAACAACAACAACAATAATATCAATTATAAGAATATTATATACTACTTAGTAATAATAATAGACAATAATAATACTAAAACATAAATAATAACAATAATAATAATTAATAAAACTAGAAACGAGAAAAATACTAATTAGTAATTAAAATTATGATAGTAATATTGGTAAATATTTATAAGGCCAAATTACAATTTAATCTCTAGAAATAATTTGTATATTTAATAACAATAATGAGTCATAAATTACGTTAATTAATAATAAAAATATAATAAAAAGTATAGAAAAATTAATAAATATTTAGAAAAATAAAAATACAATACTATTAACTAGGGATATTACAACAGTCGACAGCATAGATCACTCCCATTAATCAAGAGCATAATCTGAGCAGTTATGAAGAAATCACAATATGAAAATCTTGTTGTTTTGGAGATTTGTGATATCCACACCTTTGTTACGATGTCAAGATATTTACATAGTTGAACCTCCTTGAGGCTGGAGAAAGAAAAAAGAGCTTGTAAACAGAGTATAGCTCTACTGAGTTCACTGTAACTTTTTGAAAATAGTAAATTCTCTCCCTCCTCCACGTGGTATTTCCTAAATTGGGTTTCTCATAGAAATCCTGTCTTCCTACTTGCTCTTTGAGTGCGAATCTCTTTGTTTCGTTATTCCCCGTGGAGCGAAATCGACCGCTTGATCAATCGTGTCAGAAAATCTCCACCACAACATGCTTCTTTCTCTTATATCCATCTGCCAGCATTACTAATTTAATATGTCCTACTAAGATCATATTTATTGGTGAACTGAGTTTTGATAGTGTTGGCCCAAAGGTACACTCTCTGATTTTTGTTTTGATGATTACAAACCATATGAAATTATTCAATACTAATCAAGTTCAAGTGTTTATGTTTTTCAAGTTCAAAGGATATTTTATTTTACTCTCCTCAAAAGAAAAGTGTTCAAGTCTCAAGGTTACTCAAGGATGGGATTCAAGTTCGGATGATGAAGATTGACTTTTGGAGAACCCCGCTTGAAGATTGCTTGAAGACTTATAGAACCGATGTAAGAAAATAGAATGCATAAGTGTACAATGAAGAATTGATGCTCAAGAAAGCCAAACAAAATACAAGTTTTCATATTTAGTTTTTCGGTTTTGGTATTTTACAAGGATTGGTTTTCGAAACATGTCCTATATTTTTCAAAATTTTACATCCTGTTTCAAACATGTATTTCATAGCCTATGTATTGCCAAATTACATTTCAAACTAGTTCAAAATATTTAAAAATAAGTTTCATATCAAAAAACTTTACTTAAACGATTTTTGGGTTGGATCGGTCGATCGACTGCTCAACTAGTCCAGTGCATTAGAAATGCACAACTGGCAATTTGTGCACTTGTGCGTATGCACGTTTCTCAAACAATCGACCAGTCAACCGTCAAACCTAGCGGTCGCTCGAGCAGTTGACCGACTGACAAACTTTGGAGCACCCAGGTCTCTGTTTAGATCGGATGACCGGGTGGTTGATGGACGCTTAACGACTACTTTTGTTTTTAGGCAGCCGGTCGACCAAAGTCTTATCACAGCTACAGTAACAACTAGTTTTAAAATTTTGAACTTTTAACTTTTCTCCAAATATTTGCTATTTTTGGGTTTAATTGCCCTCATAATGCCCTGATTGACCCTTCTAATGATATTTATCACTTACCTATATATATAGCTCATTTGGAGAGGATATAACAATCTTTTGATTTTGGATAAAAATGTGAAAAATCAAGTTTATTCAAAGTAGAAAGTTTTCCAGTTTTCTTTTTTCAAGTACTCTCATTTTCAAACAATTTCTACAAGTTTTCAGCTCTTAAATTCATTCATTTTAACTAAATTTTCTCTCTCACAAAACATCTTTAGCTTCACTTCTCATTCTATATTATAGAAAGTTGTAAATGAGAGTTTTTGTGATCTTTGTGGTCACCAAGGGCTTGTAAATCTCATTGGTTTTTTGCTACCTATTGTGTAGAGGATTGAGAGTTGGAGTTGTATAATCCGCTCTTGTGTTGACCTTGTAGTTCTTTTGTCGAGGTTCCTTTGTGAAAGATCCTTCGTGGATAGTGAAGCCCTTCACTCGGTAAAGACGGGGATATAGAGTTTTGTGCTCGAACCTCGAAATAAATATCTTATATCTGTGATTGCTTTCTCTTTTGCTCTGCTCTATTTGCTATTGCTTACACTTATATTTTACCTTTCTTTGCACTTACTATTCATTTCTCTACTTGCAGTTTTTACTCACTCAATCAAGAAGGTATTTGAGCTTCTGAACTAATTATCTAGAGTAATATAGAGGACAAGTTCTAGAGTCCTTCATAGGGAATTCAGCTTAACTTCTTGATTTGAGATGACTGATTGCACCATTCACTTTTAAATTATTACATTTTCGCATTTGATTAGTATTAGACCTATTCACCCCCTTCTAGGTGTACTTTTAATTAATATCGGAGTTTTAGACTCTATTTTTTGGTTTAACTACCTTAGAGAGATCCTCGTACTAATCACTTTCTCATTTGTATCATTTGCTTGTCTATCAGACTAGTATATATGGTCGAAGGTATTAAAACTATACTCAAGTTTAATGGCCATCATTCTCATATGAAACGTTAAGATGACTATTTTCTTACAATCCCTAGAAAGCCAGTTGCAAAGGCGGTGACTAAATCATTTAGTGCACTTGATGGTGATGAGGGCACTTGGTTCGAAATTACCATCAAAGAGTTTGATTCTAATGCTAAGGCACACTATGTCTTACTTCAAGTCTTGAATGATGATGATATTGCTAAGGTAATTCATTGCAAATTCTTCTCTGAGATTTAGGGTCTATTTGGCTGTCATAATTGGCCGTAATTCGTAAGTTATAATTAGTAAATTCTTTTACAATTGTAAATGAGTTACATGCATGTAAGTTTTTCTGGTGTTTGGTTGGTAAAATAAAGTTGTAAGTTGAAATGTGTATTTTATTTTACGGTGTGTGATTGTCGTAATGTGTAAGTCGTAAGTGAAAAAGTTGACTACAAAATTAATTATTGGTGATTTAAAAATTTTTAATATTGCAAATAAATACTAAAAATGCTAAATATTAAAAATTTAATATTAATATAAAAAATAATACAAATTTGCATGGCCACAAAATTAACTATAAGTGGACTGTAAGTGAGTGGCAATTGGGTTGTAAGTGAGTGGTAGTTGAGTTGTGTAAGTCTTTTACAAATTACGGTCCAAACAAATACCGTAATTGCAACTGGGCTGTAAGGCATTTATGAATTATGGCCTTTTATGGCCTTTTAGGTCCAAACAAATAGCCCCCTAGTCACACTTGGTTGTCACACACGAGGGGACATTACAAGTCAAGAGAGCTAAGATTGATCTCTTTCATTTTCAATATGAAATTTTTTAATAAATGAGAATGAATCTATTGATGACAAGATTACCAAGTTTACTAAAATTACAAATGGTCTTACTTTTTTGCCATTGAAATTGACAATGATCAAAAGGTGAGGAAGGTCATATGTTCACTTCCACCATTATGAGAGATAAAATTTACTATTTTGAAGGAGATAAATGATAAGCTAAAAATTTGGAGCTTATTGGTCTCATTGGAAATTTAAAAACTAGTGAGATAGAAAGAAAGGCTGGAGAGGAGAAGGCTCCCTAAAAGAAGAAGACCCTTGCTTTCAAATGTACTCTACCATCTCCGATGATGAAGGTGATGACTAAAAAGATGATGAGGATTTGTCCCTCCTTGTGAATAACATAAGAAGGATGTACAACAAGGCTAAGTACAACAACTGAAAAGGATGGCAAAGGAAGGAGGATAAGAAAATTGTTTTCTACAGTTGTAGAAAACCTGGACAAATCGTTGCTGAGTGCCTAGAGACCAAAAGCAAACCCACAACCTCCAAGAAGCCCTATGAAAAGAATGCCTTGAAGGCAACATGGGATTTAGAGGGCGACTCTAAAGAAGAGGTGAACACGACTAATGTGTATTTCATGGCAAATAAGAATACACCTAAGGTAACACCGAATCTTTACTTGATGAATGTGAGTAATCTATGGATAAATTGGGTGAATCTTTTGAAGAGCTTTCCAGCAACTATACTTTTCTTAAAAAGAACTATTTAAAAATGAAAAAGGAAAATAAACTTCTTCAAAATCAACTAGTTGCTCTTTCCAAAAAAAAAAGAGCTTTTATCTTTCACACTTCAAGAGACATAAAAGACTTTTGATGCATATAAAATTTCATGCAAAACTAAATTTCTTGTCATTGATGAAAATGAGATTTTCACTTTGAAAATATAAAGTTAACACTTAGCAATATTTTGAAAAAGTGTGAATTTGGCAAAGCTAAATTAGAAGCCATATTTTTAAAGAGATATCAAAGGAAATCACACACTCATCATATTTCACACTCTCACAATCATGCACACACACAGGCACAATCACATGCTCACCTTACCACTCATTCACATGCTCATCTTACTCACACACATTATGCATTTTTATATGCTAAGGTGTATACATGCACCTATTATGGCTGCAAAGGTCATTTGACTAAGTTTTGTTATGATAAACTGAATGCATCTAGTGGTCATATATGGGTTCGAAAAACTAACATTGTAGAACCTAAGAAAGTTTGGGTCCCAAAATCAAATTCTACTTTATATGATATAGGTTTGCACCAAGGCTCCAAGACGTAGGGATCGGTTGTACTTTGATAGTGGTTGCTCAAGGCACATAACTTAGGATATCAACAAATTTGCAACTCTATCAAAGTATTATGAAGGTGGCACCGCCACTTTCAGAGATGATTCAAAGGACAAAATTGTTAGTATAAGTAATATTACGATTGGCTCATCTCTTTTGATTGAAGATGTTGTTTTGGTAGATGGACTTAAACATAATCTATTAAGGATTAGCAAATTATGGGACAAAAGCATAAGGGTTATTTTGATGGCTCTACTTGTGCATTTTAAACAAAAAAAATAAATACTTGTGTTCTTTTCAGTTTTCGTGAAAATAATATTTATATGATTGACATGCTTAATTTAGAATGCAATGTCACTTATTTGAATGCTTTTAATGAAGATTCTTAGTTATGATATAGGAGACATGGCCATATTTCTTTTTATCATCAATCTCGAATTAATTCTAAGGAATTAGTGAAGGGTATTCCTAATTTAAAATTTGAAAAAGATCGTATTTGTGATGCGTGCTAATTTGAAAAGCAAACCAAGTTTTCTTTCAAATCAATCAAGAATATCTGACATCAAGACACTAGAATTGATAAATATGAATTTGTTTGGTCTAACTAAAACCAAAAATCTTAGTGGTAACTATTTGTTTTTATTTTAGTTGATGATTTCACAAAATTTACATAGGTTTACTCTTTAGAATATAAAGATGAAGCCTTTTCACATTTTCATGTTTTTAGAAAAAGGGTTGAAAAAGAAAAATTTTTTTCGATTTTACGCATAAAAAGTGATAGAGGTGGTGAGTTCATCAACCATTCTTTTATTACTTATTGTGAAAAATGGAATTAAACATGAATTTTCTTGTCCTAGAACTCCATAACAAAATGGAGTCTTTGAAAGAAAAAATCACACTTTTCAATAAATGGCTAGGATAATGATTAGTGAATACGGATTCCTTTAATATTTATGGGTCGAGGTCATAAAAACTTCATGTTACATTGGGAATCAAATTTGTATTTGTAAAAATATCAATAAAACTCCCTATGAGATTTACTATTTATGAAAATTAAATGTTTCCTATTTTTAAGTTTTTTGCTGCAAGTGTTTTGTTTTAAACACTAAAAGTAATTTAGGAACATTTGATGTAAAATCTTTTGAGGCTATCTTTGTTGAGTACTCTAATACTAGTAAAACTTATAGAGTTTTTAATAAGTTAACTTTGAGTATTGAAGAATCTATACATGTAAAATTTGAGGAATCTAACTCTCTTGAGAAAAATATTGTAGAGATTGATTCTTTAGATGAAGATTTCGAAAAGATTTCTATGAAAGACTCACCGGCATAAGAGGAGGAAGATAAGAAAAAAGATGATACAAATGGTGAAGATCATAACGTTGAAGCTGAGCCAACTCAACCAATTCCAAAGGGTTAGAGATATGCAACAAGCTATCCCTAGGAACTCATCATAGGTAATGTGTTTAAAAGGGTAACTATTCGCTCTAAACTTTATTATTTATGTGACCATTTTGCATTTATTTCTTATATTGAGCCCAAGAACATTCTCGAAGCCGAGAGCAATTCATGTTGGCTGCTTGCAATGTAAGAAGAGCTCAACCAACTTAAGCACAATAAAATTTGGCACCTTGTTCTGAGGCCCCATGATAGACCAACTATTAGTACCAAAAGGTTATTTAGGAATAAGTTGGATGAGTCAGAAAATATTGTTAGGAATAAAGCTAGATTAACGGCCCAAGGTGACATCCAAGTCGAAGAGATGATTTTGAGAAAACTTTTGCACCTGCAGCACTGATAGAAGCCATAAAAATGACTCTTGCATTTACTTCTTTCAAGAATTTTAAGCTTTTTCAAATGAATATTAAAAGAGCATTTTTAAATGATTTTATTGATAAGGAGGTGTATGTTGGACAACCCCCCGGGTTTGTTGATCGTACACATTTGTTTTTGAATTTGAAAAGGCTTTATATAATTTAAAACAAGCTCCAAGAGCATAGTATGAAAGATTGAGTAGTTTTCTTGTTTCCAATAGTTTTGTTAAAGGTAAAATTGATACCACCTTGTTTACAAAAAATGTAGATAATGATATCTTGATAATGCAAATATATGTTAATGATATCATTTTTAGATCTTGTAATGGAAAGCTTTGTAAGGATTTTGAATCATGCATGTAGGAAGAGTTTGAAATGAGCATGATGGGAGAGCTCAACTATTTCCTAGGACTCCAAATCAAGTAAAGGAGTGATGTGATATTCATCAATCAAGCCAAGTATATAAGAGAACTTATCATGAAATTTGAGTTAGAAGATGCAAAGATAAGTAAGAGTCCCATAGCTACAATAATTAAGCTTGACAAAGATGAACAAAGTAAAAATATTAACATTAAACTCTATTTTAGCATGATTGGTAGTTACTTTACTTGAGGGTTAGTAGGCTGAACATTATGCTTGGAGCATGTTCATGTGCTAGATTTCAATCTAGTCCTAGAGAGTCTCACTTAATTGCGGTAAAAAATATTATTAGATATCTTAAGGGTACTACTGGAATGGGCTTGTGGTATCTGAAAATCAGACAATTCTCAGCGATGAGTTATTCAGATGCTGATTATGCCGATGGTAGAGTGGATGAAAAGTGCACTAGTGAAACTTGTCAATTTCTTAGAAATCGTCTCGTTTCATGGACTTTCAAGAAATAAAATTCCGTAGCCCTCTCAACTACCGGGACGGTATATGTTGCGATCGGGGCTTATTATGCACAAGTTCTTTGGATGAAACATACTCTCTTTAATTATGATTTGCATTATGATCATATTAAAATATTTTGTGATAATACTCGTACCATTCATATGACCAAGAACGCAAATCATAAAAGTAAGCATAGATATCTGATATCACTTTCTTAGAGATCATTATGAGAAAGGAGTTATTGAAATTGATTATGTTTCTACTGATTTTCAATTAGCGGATATTTTTACTAAATCACTTGATTATAAGAGTTTTTATTTTATTTGTGGTGAGTTGAATATTTGCATTATGGATTCATGAATTTTTTATTTAATTAGTATTCATGTTTATATTTAAATTGGTATCTTTTAGTATACATGTTCTTTAAAATTTACGACTCTAAATTAGTATACTAGTTTCAATTTTGTTTTTTATTCAGATTTGATTATTTGTTGTCCCTTTTTGATATATGATGGAAAGGGGGAGAAGATTTATTAGTTATTTATTTGAGAAGAGAAGATTTATGTGTTATTCATTTGAGAAGATTTATGATTTAGCAATTACCTCTATTCTCTATTCTTATGTTTGTATGCAATATTTCCTTTGTTATTGGTTTCTTACTCTTTATTGCATACTTATTATTTCGGGTTTGGAGGCATGGAAGGAGGTTGGTCCGTTTATGCATAATGTTCTTTATTGCACATCTATACCTATATGCATATAACTTAAATTGTTATTGCTACATCATTTAGTCATGAATGATTGAACTTGATAGGTAAGCATAATTTTAGGAGGAGCTTTCCAAGCTCTTCGTTTTGTTTAGATTTAATAACTAATATATTTTGTCACCATCCAAAAAAGCGAGATTGTTGGCCAAATGGTACACTCTTCGATTTTGTTTTTATGATTACAAACCACATGAAGTTATTCGGTACTAATCAAGTTCAAGTGTTTAAGTTTTTCAGGATCAAAAGATATTTTGTTTTACTCTTTCTCAAAAGGAAGGTGTTCAAGTCTATAGATTACTCAAGGATGGGATTCAAGTTCGGAAGATCAAGATTAACTTTTGCAGAAGCCCATTTGGAGATTGCTTGAAGACTTTATAGAACCGATATAAGAAAATAGAATATTTAAATGTAGAATGCAGAATTGATGCTCAAGAAGTCAAACACAAAATTCATATTTTCATATCTAGTTTTTTAGTTTTGGTATTTTACAAGGATTGATTTTGATACATGTCCTATATTTTTCAAATTTTTATATCTTGTTTTTATAGCTTATATGTTGCCAAATTAAATTTCAAACTGGTTCAAAATATTTAAAAATAAGTTTCATATCAGAAACTTTACTTAAAATGATTTTTGGTTAATAGGTCGATCGACCGGTCTAATGCACTAGAAATGCACATCTGGCAGTTTGTGCACTTGTGAATATGCACATTTGTTGGATGACCGATCATTCGATCGTCAAACCTAGCGGTCACCCGAGCAGTCGACTGACTGACAAAAATTTTGGGCACCCAAGTTTCTGTTGAGATCAGACGACCGGGCAGTTGACTGACACTTAATGAATACTTTTGTTTTTAAGCAGCCGATCGACCGGCTGGTCGACCGAAGTCCAGTCACAGCTACAATAATAGCTAGTTTTTAAAGTTCTAAACTTTTTACTTTTTCTCCAACAGGTATATTTGCTCCTTTTGGGTTTAATTGCCTTCCTAATGCCTAATTGACTCCTCTAATGATATTTATCACTTGTCTACATATATTGTTCATTTAGAGAGGATATAACAATTTTTTGATTTTGAGAAATATTTTGAAAAATCAAGTTTAATTCAAAAGATATAGTTTTCTAGTTTTCTTTTTATGTGCTCTCATTTTCAAACCAATTTCTACAAGTTTTCAGCTCTTAACTTCATTCATTTCAACTGAATTTTCTCTCACACAAAATTTTTTAGGCTTCACTTCTCATTCTATGCTATAGAAAGTTGTAAAATAGAGTGTTTGCGATCTTTATGGTCCACAAGAGCTTGTAAACCTCATTAGCTTTGTGCTACCTCTTGTGTAGAGGATTGAGAGTTGGAGTTGTGTACTCTGATCTTGTATAGACCTTATAGTTCCTTTATAGAGGTTTCTTTGTGGAAGATTCTTAGTGGATAGTGAAACCCTTCATGCGGTGAAGGCGGAGACGTAAAGCTTTATGCTCGAACCTCGAAATAAATCCCTTATACTTGCGATTGCTTTCTCTCTTTCTCTACTCTAATTACTATTGCTTACACTTATGTTTTTTTTCATTGCACTTGCTTTGCATTTCTCGCATCATCTTTACTTGTCAATTTTTACTCACTTAATCAAGAAGAACCTCAACTCATTGTCTAAAGGAGAAGTTCTAGTGCCCTTCATAGGGAATTCAGCTTCACTTCTTGATTTGAGTTAATTGTTTGTGCCATTCATTTTTAAATTATTGTATTTCCGCATTTGATTAGTATTACATCTATTCACCCCCCTCTATGTGTACTTTCAGATAGTTTTATCACTGATTTCCTATCGTACGGATGTGTTTCAATCATTTAGTTTAAAATTGTGTCTTCTCACTTTTAATTGGGGCTCCCTTTGTGCATGTTAAGAGAGTATAATGAATCCATGCCATCCTTATTGATCCCCAACTTACAGGGATGCTTGCTAAGATAATAGCTCAAGTTAAAACCCTGACCCAAATTGTTAACCAAGATAGAGACATGATTGATGAGAGACTAACCAAATTGGAGACTGCCTCAAAACAACTTATGACTGAGCAACCTCCATTGCAGCCATTTACCGGACATAAAGCTCCAAATAATGCAGCAAATCCTAACGAGTAGTATTTAAAAAGTATTAAGTTGGATGTACCTACCTTTGATAGCCGTTTGGACCCCTAATTTTTTTAGATTGGCTTCAAGATATGCATAGGTAATTCATTGGTATCCCTTTTTTGAGCCTAGGAAGGTTAAGTTCGCAGCCATGAACCTGACTAGTCAAGTCAGCCAATACTGAGCTAACATGAAGACCTTGTGAGCATCTTGAGCTCAACAGCCTATAGAGATATGGGGTTCTATGAAAGATGATCTCAAAGGCAAATATGTGTTACCATCCTATTATTCCTGTCTTTTAGACGATGGCACCAATTCAATAAAGGCAAAAAGTTAGCTAAGGAATCATTGCCAAGTTTGTGAGCTTCTCATACAATTCAGTGTCCAAAATATAGAAGACGAGGCTCAAATCCTTTCAAGATTTAGAGCTAGCCTTAGAGAAGACCTAAAAACAAAATTAGTAGCTCGCGGAGTTACAAAACTAGAGTTGGCCTATTCTTTAGTTCAAGACCTAGATGTCATTAGGTCCAACCATGCCTCGGGGCTCATGATCAAAGAGCACCAGACCTTCCCTATCTACCTAGCTTCTTAGGTCTAGTACCTAACCACCTCCACATAGGAATGATGTTATGGGAAAGAGCGTTGAACGAGATAACAGAAACAAAGGCACTGAGCGGGAATTTTTCAAGATTAGAACCACTATTGAGTTCTATAAGTGCCGAGAATATGGGTATATAGCTATCAATTGCCCTAATCTCGTTAAGATCGCCATTATTGATGATGTTTCCATCGAAGCCCCTTAGTCCAATTCAGAGAATTTACCCTACCAAGTGGATGAAGAAGTAGGCGATGACTTCAATGACAATCACAAAGGTGAAGATCTTGTACTCAGTTGCATGAGAAAAAGACCTTTAACTTACTTGTCAGTCATTATGTGTGCCTTTTCACAATCAGAAGAAAATAATAATTGAAGAAGAACTACAATCTTCCACACGCTTATCAAGATAGGAGACAAAAACTGTAAGGTGATTGTGGACAGTAAAAGCTGCATCAATGCAGTATCCTCCATGGTGATCAAAAAGGTTAGATTTAAGGTTGTACCTCATCCCCATCTGTATAAGGTGTCATGGATTAAATCCACGACCCTAGAAGTAAAACAATGGTGTCTTGATCCGATTGACTTCGATCTTTATAAGGACAGATATGGTGTGATGTGGTTACCATGGACGTGGGTTAAGTTATCCTAGGGAGACCATGGTTGTTCGACAAATTTGTCACCATATATGGTCAATTTAACATGTGTCAATTTGAATATGAGATTAAGAAGATTAAGCTACTGCCCTCCTGAACAGATGCCTACCGCACCAAGAAGACTAAGAGAATTAACCTAATCAGTGCGAAGGCCTCCGACCAATAACTGAAAAGAGTTGTGATTATTCATGTGCATTGCATATTGTATATCTTATTTCCATATTTATTTTTATTTAAACTATGCTTTTTAATGGTTGAATATCTAGTGGTGTGCAGGTTTAATTAATGGGAAAATAGAAGAAATAGACCAAATTATCCTAATTAATTCAGATTAATTAGAGATAAGATTATCTATCTCAAGCAATCAATGGAGATTTACTTGAAATTAGAAATTTGAGAAGAAATCTTATCTGAAGAAACAAAGGCAACAGAATGAGGGAACCCAGGTCGCACAAGATCTGGCCCAGCGGCTAGATCCTGGCAGCGAAAACACGACATTTAGGCCAGATCCTGGCAGCAAAAGCGCAGCAAAAGTCTTATTTTAGTGGCTTGGTTAAGGCCATTGGGCTAGCGTTTGTGCTCATATCTTCAAGCGCACTTTATCCATTCCTCTTCTCGTATAAATAAAGCACCTTTCTGAGCAGGGAGAGGGTACAACGGAGAATTAGGGTTTAAGCTTTATTCTTAAGGTTAGGATTATTTTTAGTTACATGTTGAGAAGTTGTAATTCCATTTTTTATTTCTCTTCTAGCTTAGTCAAGCAAAAAGAGAGAGAGAAAGTTTGTTGTAATCCAATGTTGAAGTGATATCAATAAAGATTCATTGGACTTTTTTCATCTCGATTTCGCTGGTATGTTTTATTTAATTCATTTTTGTACTTTACTTTTATTATGAGTAACTAAACAGTTTTTCTGGGTTCATTAATCTATCTCTTTTATTCTTTTCCTCTTGATTGATTTTTTTTAACCTAATTGAATCATATGAATGCCTAAGTCCAAGCCTTGCATTTTGTGAGTGTTTTTTAAGGCATATGATGATGGGTGTTAATTTTTAAACTTTCATTTCAAAAACAATCTTTTTACCTTGTTTTTATTCCATACTTGAACCTTGCTTGATGGTTTAACATTCAATTTAAGGAAGATTTTAAAATGAAGTTAAAATTTTCAAAACCTATCATATTTTCCTTACTTGGATGCTTATAAATTTCAAGTCTTAACTTTTGTCTATGATCATCTTAAGGAACTAAACTTTCAAGAGTAAAAAGAACATACTTGAGTATGGGATTAGTGAGCCCGGATTCCTTCTCTTTCCTAAAACAAACTCATTTTCACTTCGCTTGAATTTTTTTCTTCTACTCTAAAAACATTCTTTTTAGTTCTCTTTAAACCAAACTCTTAACTAACCATATTATTTTCTTTTTCTTTCTTTTAAAAAACAGAAACTTAACTTGTTTTCAAAATAAAAAAAATACCAAAAAGCTTGTATTGCAGCTCTCCTCGTGGACACACCCCGTTAGCCCTAGTCTACACTGTATTTTTAATCCAATCACCACACGATTTTTCACTTTCATTTATTTTCTTGAATTGGCATTTTGGAATTGCTCGTGCAAATCGAACAATATTTTAGCAACGTTGTCGGGGAGGGAATGATATTTTTTGTGATTTAACAAAGTTTGTTCTCTGCTTCAGGGTTCAGGAAAATACCCAGTAAAAGTTATTCATTGCAGAAGAAACATTGTTGCTCTGTTCCCCTACTCTAGAAAGTAGAGCATGAGAGCTCTTCGAATTGCCATGTTTTCTCTGGATTGCCGCAGAAATGTAGAAATATTTTGGGACTACTAACAAACATTTTTGCTGGGCGTATTGCATTGCAGAATAAGCCTTCTTCTGCGTTTACTTTTTCTGTTTGATTATCTTTGAATATTATTTTCTAAATCCAACAGTAATCGGTTGTTGAATTGTTAAAAAATAGTTAAACTTTCATTCTAGGCATCTGTCTAATTATTTTTAATTTCAATTACTGCTGAACTGTACTGGAGACAAGGTACGTTTGCATGGCATCTAACTTAGAAAACATTCTTGAGTGATCTTATTACTTTTGAATGTTATTTTTTGCTATCTTCTTGCATATTTACACTAAAATATCTTAAGAGAAAAACCTAAAACAAGATAAGATGGGAGAGTCATTACCCTTTCTTAGACCTCAAACCATCTCCAACGCACTCAAAACCTAAGCCTAAGCTAAAATCTGAATAGATGTTGGCCTTAGCGACGTCTCGGACTCACTAGGAAATTTACCTCGGAGGGAAGTTGTTAGAGTTCGAATCTAGTCAAATCAATGTCAAAGGTTGGGGATTAAGAGGCAACATCCCCGAAAACTAGTGGTTTAGCATAATTAAGGCCTGTTGCTCTACACAGATACCTCCCACTGAGTTTTGCCCTTACCTGGTTGATTAAGTTGTGATCAAGTTACTACAATATAATTCTCATGGACAGTCGACCAGTTAGGTATCGTCTAGACCTTAGTTACCTTAAAATATGCATGGTTGATTTTTCTTTTTCTTTTTTTGAGTAATTGGTGAACATGTTTGCTGTATTAATTGTACATGTAAGTATGGTCGAGAGACCCAAATACATCTAGGTTAACTTGAAATAGTTCACCGCCAGAAATAGTTCCGGTAATGGCTAAATGATCATCTTTGTAGGATAGCTTCTATCCCATTAGCACATCCTGTCTGTCTTGCATTCGGCTTCCAGAAGCCAATGGCAACAAATTAGAACTTAGGCCACAATTCATCAACACTTTTCCAAAATTCCATCGTCTAGAGTTTGAGGATGTATCTTCTTTATAAGAGAATTTAAGGAACCATGTCTTATGAAAAGAATACCCCATCCAGAAGATGATGTTGTTAGGTTACATTTCATCCCTTTTGCCCTCAAGGACCTAACTGAGAAAGGGCTCTACAGCTTAGCAGTTGATTCTGTCACAAGGTGGGATAATTTTGTCAAGGGTATCTTGAAGAAAGTTTACCTTATCCACAAGATCGCCCTCATTAGGAAGAATATAATAACATTCATGTATGAACCGAGTGAACTTTTTTTGAGGTACCTTGAATGTTTCAAAGATCTCCTGCCCAATGCTCTCATCACAGCACAGAGAAGTAGCGAAAATGTCAAATTCCCGTTGATGGTTTAGATTACAAAACTATGGCTCTCTTAGAAACCAAGTGCCAAAGGGGATCCTTGCAAAAGGATGAAAACCAAGGGTAGGAACTATATGAGGATCTAGCTAAGAAAACCATCAGATAGAAACCTACTCAAGAAAAGTTTAAGAATACAGACCCTCTCTCTTCAAAAGAAGGTATCCATTCCATTGAACTATTCATAGTTGTTGAGGTTATGATTGCTAGCCAAATGAGAAGACTGAAAACTCTAGAAACAAAAGTTCCAGCTGTAGTAAACCAAGTCAGCCCAAACTAAATCCCAACTCCAGGCCGCACATACTGTCAAGCCATGAACCATGTGTTTAAAGAGCGTGCTCTTTTTCATGCTCAGCTAATGTTGCCCGAGCATATGAATGCGGCCTATGGCACCACAACAATCTCTACTCACGACTGTATAATCCCGATTAGAGAAATCATCCAAATTTCTTATGGAACTAAAATCACTATGATCATCCTAGATCCAATTTTTCCAATAATTTTCAACCTCCAAACTATCAACAAAATTTCTCCAACAGAGTTCCACACTCTTCATTAAAAAATCCTCCAAATAAAAGAAATTGACCGATTTGGAGAAGAGTATGGAAACTCTTATTAAGTCCCAAGCATCCTTCATTCAAAATGTGAGATAATTATTAAGTAAGCACACTCAAGCCATATCTAGGTTAGAGGCTTAGATAAGTCAGCTAGCCAGTTTACTAAGTAAAAGGCCCAAAGAGACTTTACCTAGTTTGCCATTGACAAACTCTAAAAACTCTAATCCAGCCATTTCTCTCAAGATAAACAGTTGAATCAGTGTAATGTGGTTCATACACTAAGGTTAAGAAAACAAGTTGATAACCAAGTGTCTATGCCATCCACTCCTATTCAGCATAACCAAGCACAAGCATCCACTTCTTCTTTCTCTGATTCTCCCAACTCTGACAAGCCTGAAAAACATAAGTCAGCCGATCGATGCACAATCCTATAGTGCCATTTTCAAATAGGCTTAAGAATAGGAATAAATAAGATGCACACATGAAAAAAAATACTTGAGATGTTTACTCAAGTGAAGATAAATGTGTCCTTCTTAATGCAATCCAACAAGTCTCTTCCTATGATAAATTTCTTAAGAACATGTGCACCAAGAAGAGAAAGACAAATATGCCAAAGAAACTTTTTCTAGCCAATAACATTAGTGAGCTACTGTTTGGCCCCAATCTTGTCATATACAAGGATACAGGTTATCCTACCATAGCTTGCACTAGAAGATAGACTAAAATCAGTAATGCACTCCTTGATTTGGGAGCAAGTATCAACTTGCCCCCTTCTCAGGATACCAGCAACTTGGGTTGGGTGAGCGTAGTCTGACCCAAGCCACCATCCAATTGGTTGATCGGTCAATAAAAGTTCTTGAGGAGAAATTACTCGGGCTGGAGAGTTTATCTACCCCATAAATTTTATTGTTCTTGAGACCCAACCAGTGTCCAATCCTAAGTCTCAAACTCCAGTCATCCTAGGGTATCCATTCCTTGCTACTACCAATGCAATTATCAATTATAGGAATGAATCCATGAGAATAACCTTCTGAGACATGACTAAAGAAGTCAATGTCTTTAACCTAGAAAAGCAAACCCGCAATATAGAAGATCAAATGCTTGAAGTGAACCTCATTGAGAATATTATGAGTGAGCACAATGAGGAATTAAATTTAGAAGCTGAGTGTAAGTTCAAATTGATATCTAAAGATTTTATTTTTTATCAGATTATCGAGTCAACTATGAATTAGGCATCAAGCCCTATTTCACTGAATCCATAGCCAACAAACTTGACTCTTCCTTTCATTATGTTTTCCCTCCTTTAGAATTGGAATCCTTTCAAAGTTATCTCAAATATGTCTACTTAGGTGGACAAGAGACTCTTTCAGTCATCATCAGGTCCTCTTTGATTATAGGGTAAAAAGAAAGTCTTATGTTAGTTCTTAGAAAGCATAAGAAAGCCATTGGTTGAAGCATGTCCGACATCAAGGGGTTGAATCTAAATATAGCTCAATATCTCATTCATTTCAATGAAAATGTGACATGAAAGAGGGATCTACAACGTAGGTTAACGATGTAGAAGATCAAAAGGGAAAGGCAAGACAAATAGTTAACCAAAACACTTGACCTGCTAATTGCGATAAATCTGTGCACAGAAAAATACAGAGTTTAGTAATGAAGAATAAAAGTATGCAAGATTCTCAATTCTACGGCTATAGCAAGTAGCTGTGTGGGCCGTGATGCAGAAAGAGGGACAATGATAGAAGCGTTGAGTAAGTTCCCTTTTAGGTTACTTAAACTGGTTATGATCTTTCTACTTAGTTTTAAAAGAAAAAATAAATCTATGACTAAGTTAGGAAGAAGCTTGAAGACAGAAGAAGATGGCAATTGTTGGTGTCTAAAAACTAAGTTTAAAAGAACTGAAAAAGAGTAAAGAAAGAGTTGATTTAAGATGTGTGTTCTACACTAAGAAATGAAAAGAAAGAAAAACTAAAAGACTTACTTTCCTCTTTCTGCCGATGACTTACCTTGGATCCTTGGCATGTTTACCTTGATTTGAGGTGATTAGTGCATAACCTATAAGATTTAAGTCCCCTTCCATATTACATCATCAAGACTTCATCGAGCAAGTATGAAATAATGCAAAAATAAGGGACAAATCCATCGTCATGAGCTATCAGTGACACTCGCAAACGCAAGACAATTCCGATGCTATAAGACTCACTTAGCTTATCTTCAAAACCAAAAGAAGAAAAGTAGAAAGAAGAGGAAGAACATAAAATGTAACTTTCAATTAAATAAAGTAACAATGGAAGAAAAGAGGAACACTTACACTGGGGTCACTCTAAGTACAGTCTTCACTCTCATTCACTTATGAAACTCTTCTCTCCTTTGTGTTGCATAAATAAAAAATTACATTAAAAGAAAAATAAACATTAAACTAAACTAGAACAAAAACCTAGCCTAAAGCTTATCTCTGCTTAATCGTGCCCTTTGGATTTTAGAAATCCCAGCTTTTATAAGCGAAATGGAAAAGAGGAGGGCGTGAGAAGATAGGGGGAGAAAACGCTCCCCCTAACTCCATAATAGAGCCACAAAAACGCGGATAGGGCTGCATTTCTGTGGCCTGGATGTGGCCGCATCTGGGGAATGCTGCTTCCTAATCTTCTATTGGATCTTTTTATCCACAGGGTTTTTCAATTTGATTTTTGGGTTTGAAGATACCTTCATGGATCTTTAGCTAACCGAATGGATTCATAAAAATTCAAATTTTTACCGGTTTCTATTTAGTGTGATCTTCTAATTTGCTCTGATCTTTAACAATCTCCTAAATATTTGTCCCAATTCTTGATTTAAATTTAAACTCATTTAAATCAGAATTTAAATGGGCTTTTGGGCTCATTTCTTTTCCATTTTCTTTAGTTAAGGCCTGCGCACATTTAAACAATAAATATGATTAATTGCAGAGTTCATTAAGATAAAATATAGAAATATAACAATGAATATTCAATGTCAATAACCGATCATACCCACATACCTATCTTTTGCTTGTCCTCAAACAAAACAAAGAAAAATAGAGCTAACCTAATCTAACACACTTTCGTAGGAGTCAGGGTTGAACTTAGTATATGTAATAAGCCATTAAACCTCTAGGTTACCCTAGAGGACGAGTTTTGTCTTGTGATGATTTTCAGTAGATTACACCCATAAAATCACAAAAGAGTGAAAAACAAAGTGTAAGTATTTTGAAAACGCATTTTGAAAAGATGAGAAAATATTTGAAGTAATCTATAAGTCATAGGAACACCAAACTATTCATCCCTAAACTTAGTGACTATTCAAAAATAAAAGTAAGGAGTCAAACTGTACCTCTCATTTGGTCTATTATTTTACCCTAAGTCATATGGACCGTTGTGACCGTAATATTTGACTCGGGATTTTTCAACTTTAACTCTTATGCCTTATTTTTCATAATTTTGGAGGTAATATCCTTAGTTCCATTAGGCTTTCTAATCTTCCTATGTAACGAGCCTTAGGCCGGTGACTCCAAATCTTATGGCCTTAGGGCATTGGGTGAGAAAATACCCAAGGACTTTTAAGGACTAGAGTAAACCAGGCAACTAAGAGTTTTTATTTATATGGGTCATTTTTAGTCGTGGATACTTAAGCTTTATGAGGCACAAATGCCCAACTTAATCAAAGAATTTTAAATATATATATATATATATATATATATATAGTATTTTTTAAACTTATCTAATTACCCTTTACATAAATACCAAGGCTTGCTTAGGCCAAAGCACCTAGCTAATCAACAATTATATATATATATATATATATATATATATATATATATATATATATATATATATATATATATATATATATTCTTCCTTTTTTATAAGGCCTAAGAATATTGGTATGCATATTTCATCAAGGTAAAAATCAAGACAAAATTGCTTTTTCAATTTTTCTTTCTAACCCTAGAAATCAAATAAATAATCTTATTTTGTCCAAGTATAAGAAATCTTAATTATGATTCCTCTATTCCTTAAAATTAGCTTAATTTCTTATAAAAAAATAGGTCAAAATATTGTTACACTTTTCAAAAAGTTTTAAAAGCAAAGAAAATGTTTTTTATATATAAATTACAAGAAAATCTATGTTATGTTAGAACCCTCCCCACATCTATCTCATGTATTGTCCTCAATGTATGAATGAATGCATATATGCTTGAAAAAGAAGAAAGGGAAGGAAACATGTTACCTCAAGGTGATGGTTCAGGTGGTGGCTGGATTAGGCCAAGCGTTACTGTCCTATCTAAATAACGTAGATTTTCAAAGAACCTACGTTGGATGACCTCTTTTATATTTATGTTTTTACAATCCCCAAATGAAATAGGATCATGAATGATCCTAACATAAAAATTATTCCCTTTATATGACCAATCTTGAAAAATCATCACGGAGTCATTATGATCTAATACCTACGTCCAACAAAGAAATATGATTTGATGAATTGACTGATTTGGGCTCTGAAATGAAAGGAATGGGAACCAATACAGACTCAGAAATTAGATTCAAGTCAAGTTTAAGTTCGAGAGTCTGTTTTGGTTCAAGAGTTGAGTCCAAATTAAAGAATTGAGATTCATATTCTTTCCCTAAAAATCTAATGTGACTATCCAAAACATGTGGTTCATGTTTTAGATTTATAGGTATGGGAATCAGTGTTGGCTCGGGAATTGGGTCCAAATTACATAAGGATACCGGAGTCAATATTGATTCAAAATTCAGAATTTAATCACAAAATTAAAAATCGGGTTCACATTCATGTTCAAGCTTAATTTCATTGAAATAAAAACTTGTAAATTTGTCAATGATTTGGTATTGGTTAAGTTCAAGATGATGTGATAAAAATAAATCTTGATTGAAGTTTCCAAGATACCATGGTTCTATCAATATGGCTAGGAAAATTGGGAATAGTCAAAAATTAGGTAAGGAAAGTTTCCTCATTCTTATACATGTTTTCCAATTGACTAATTCTTGCTTCTAGCCTATCGATGGACTGGGAATAAGAATTTTTGCTCTGAATCATGTATTCCATACTCCTTTTGAAATCAATAGGTTCTTCTTGTTATGGTGGGACTTGAAAAATGGAGTAGAGATCTTGGATTTGAGAATTTTGTGGGATACTTAAGTTTGTTGAGTTTTGAGGTTCAAAGTGCTCAATTATGGCTTCCCTACTCCTTTCTAGATCAGATTCTTCTTCTATAAGTTGATCAAAAAAAGAGTATATGAAAATGATTGTTGGAAAGATGGTTGATAATATGACTCAGAGGAATTGTATCCCCACTGACTTGGTGAAGCGTGATGATGATTATCTCAATCTTGTTCATAATACTTAGATTAGGGCATATATTGATTCGAGTAAGACCAATCCTACATACTTGGTTGGATAAACTTATGTAATGTTGGGTTGGTAATATCCGAATTGAAAGAGGTTAGGGTAAAATATGGATTCGAGTTAAAGTTAAAAAAATTGTGGTTATAATCCATATCTCACAAGTGTAATCACAAAACAAACAAACAAACAAATAAACCAAGAAAACAAAGAAAAAAATCTATCATATGTTAGGGTAGACCTAAAACCTAGATGACTCATAACTGGTTAGACTCTCCGCAGAAGGTATATTGCAGACTCTGACTGCAAGTTAATCAGCCAGATCAGGGCAAGATGGCGGGATGTATCTGTGCCAAAAGCGACGTGCCTAATTAAGCCAAACCACCAGCCTTCAAGGTTTCACCTCTAAATCCCCGACCTTTGACACTGATTTGGAATGAGTCAAATTCTAACAACTTCCTTCTCAGGTCAGCCTTCTATTGAGTCCGAGATGTCCCTAGGGCCAAAGTCTACTCAGTTTTAAGCTATGATTGGGTTAGTGACTGAGGAGAGCTAAGGAAGGGTAATGACTTCTCACCTTATCTTGTTTATAGGTCAAGCCCTTAATTCATTTTAATACAATAGTACAAGTATATAGCAAAAATGAATACACTCAAGCAATACCTATATATCACCCAAATGCGTTTCCTAAGCTACTATAATGCACACATACCTTGGCTCCAGCACTCTTCAACAGTAATATAAAAGTTAAACAAATTAGATACATGCCTATACATAAGTATCAACTGTTTTTAACATTAACAAGCAACAAGTTACTGTTGAGGTTAGAAAAGTATGTACAGTGAGCTAAATAAGAAAATAAATCGCCGCAAAAATTTGAACTTTGCAAATCAACCAATCTTTAAAAGAAACATATTAGTAAATCACTCAGATTGCCACAGAAACGCAGCTTTTGCCGCGTTTGCTCGGCAAATCTGAGAGCTTCTGGGCTCCGCTTTATTGAGCAGAGTTCAGAGCCACTTATATATCCACTGCAGTAAAAATTTTCTTGATATCTCCTCTTGTACACAAAAGCATAGAAGAAAGCTTAACTATTAAAAACAAAATGAATTACTTACCGCCCCTCCCTGGCAACAACGCCAAATTTTTGATTGAGATAAACCTGTGCACAGAAAAATATAGAGTTTAGAAATGAAGAATAGAAGTGTGTAAAATTCTCAATTCTACCGCTATAACAAGTGGCTATGCGATTCGTGATCCACAAGGAGGGACAATGATAGAAGTGCGGAGTAAGTTCTCTTTTAGGTTAATTAAACTGGTTATGATCTTTCTTCTTAGTTTTAAAAGATAAAGAAAATAAATCTATGGTTAAGTTAGGAAGAAAGTGAAAGATAGAAGAAGATAGTGATTGTTGGTGTTCAAAAACTAAGTTAAAAGGAAATGAAAAAGAGTAAAAAAAACAGTTGATTTAAGATGTGTGTTCTACACTAAGAAATGAAAAGAAAGAAAAACTAAAATACTAACTTACCTCGTTTGGCTGATAACTTACGTTAGATCGTTGGCATGTTTACCTTAATTCGAAGGCGATCAACGCATAACCTATAAGATGTAATTCAATCCCCTTCCACATTACATCATCAATACTTCATCGAACAGGTATGAAATGATACGAAAATAAGGGGAATTCATCGTCACGAGCTATCGGTGGCACTCGCAAATGCAAAGTGTTTGGACACATATATTGCATAAATATTATTACATTCCTACATATATTCTGTAATGAATATTGCAAATAACTTGTCCTAATTCCTGCAGGGTATGATAGGGAGAAGATAATCATGAAATTTATCCAATTAAATTCAAAAGTTCAAAAGAAAGAGGATCGATTCAAATCCAAAGTTTTAAAAGCTATCTTATCTGAAATCTGGATATATAAAATAAGATAATATCACCTAAATTTTACGAAAAAGTAGATTGTTTAAAGACCCTATCTATTTCACTGAAGGTAAATGAATATCTTATCAATTCTAGAAGACAAACTGAAAATCCAAGAGGATAAATGGATAGAGAGAAGATCAACGGATGAGATGAAGCAATTTAAATTCGGATTCAGGCTAGATACAGTTTAGCATTTTAATCATAACTTTCGCTACCGAAACTCAAATCTAATGATTAAAAATGATACAGAAAGAAGACGTAAAGGGCTACAATTCTTCTGTTGATTACTCATTCATGTTCTATCAATTGATAAGTGATATTCAGCAATTAACATGCCAAAAAGCTGCAGATCAGAATTGAATTTCTGGATAAATCAAATCAAGTTTGGAGATAAGAGGAGAATTCATATTAAAAATATACAGTTCTTCCTATCTTCATACGCATTCTATCCCTTTGGTTTTCTCCTATAAATACCCTCATACCTCGAAGGCAGAAGGGGCACCATCACAGAGAGAGAGCTTTAGTTTAGGTTTTTCTTTTCTTCTTCAATGTAATTTTTTTTTTTAATTTCTTATAGGTTAGAGAGAGTTACATGAGAAAAGAGAAGAAGAGTTATTATAGTGTGACACAATTGTAATCTTTTCTTCAAGAAGCTTATGTTGAAGGTGACAATCAATGGAGGTTTACCACTTTTCTTTGTTCTGCTCGATCTCGCTGAAGCCTTGCTTTTCTTTATTTTTTCCTATTAATTTGTTTTACTCTATGCTAAGGTAAATTTCATTATGGTTCAACAGTAGAGGTAAATATTTTTCTTTTATATCTTTTTATTTTTGATTTTTGTATCAACACTTTTTTTTTCTCTTTTTGTTTCTTTTCTTTTATAATTAAAATAAAACAACAACACCATCTCTTCTTCTACCATCTTCTCTTAACTTAACTTAATTTTTTTATTTTCTTTTATAAACTGAGAAGATAAGTATTAATTAGTTTTTTTAAATTAAAAAAAGAAACTTACATAAGGCTTCAATCGCTGTCCCTCCATGTGGATCAAACCCGTTAGCCTTAGGCTACACGGTAGAATTGAGGACCTAGTACTGTTCTAAAATTCTGTATTTTTTGTGCAGGTTTGGCTCGATCAACAAATTTTTACGCCGTTGCTGGGGAGGGATGGTAAGATTTCTTTCTTTTTAATTTTTTTTTAATGAATTAATCCCTTTTCTTCTTTGTTTTGGTGTATAGGGGCTAATTATAGAAAACTAAGAGCTGCAGTGGACATATTGCTACTCTGTATCTCTGTCCAAGAAGGCAGAGCATTAGAGCCTACAACTGTGGTTAACTACTAACTATAGTCTCTTACAGGTTGCTTTACAGAGATTAGCTCTTTACAGTTATTAGTTTATCTGTTTAACTCACTCTGTATATATTTCTAATTAACAGTAACTTATTGCTTTGTAATTGCTAAAAAAATGTTTAGACACTTGCATCTTAGGGCATCTTTCTATTTCGTATCTTTATATTACTGTTGAAGAGTGCTAGAGTAAAGATATGCGTGCATTGCATATAGTTTAGGAAACATATTTTGAGTGATTCATATAGCTTGAATGTTACATTTTGCTTTATACTTGTACACTGCACTAAACAGACTAAGGGCATATCCTTAAATAAGATAAGGTAGGGAAGTCATTACCCTTCCTTAGCCTAAAAACCATCTCCTCACTCACTAAACCAGCCTAACATAAAATTGAGTAGACGTTGGCCCTAGGAAAATCTCAGACTCAAATAGAGATTGACCTAAGGGGGAAGTTGTTAGAAGTTGACTCTTGCCAAGTTGGTGTCTAAGGTTAGGGATTGAGGGGCGAAACCCGAAGTGGTGGCTTGGCATAATTAGGCCCGTTGCTTAGGCACGAATACCTCCCACCAATCTTTCTCCTACCTGGCCGATTAACTTGTGGTCAGGTTCTGCAATATACCTCCTGTGGATAATCAACAGTTAGGAGTCGTCTAGGTCTAAGCTCTACCCTAACATAGCCTAGATTTTTCTTTATTTTCTTGTTTGGTTATTTGTTTATTTTTTTTGTTCTTGTGAAAATGGATTATAATTACAATTATTCTGATTATAACTCAAATCCATATTTCACCCCAACCTCTTTCAATTCGGATATTACCAACCCAGCATTACATAACTCTAACCAAACCAGTATGCCAGATTGGTCCTATCCGAATCAATATATGTCCCATCCCAGTACTATGAACAAGAATGTGACAATTATTACTACTCTTCACTGAGTCAGTGGGGATACAACTCCCCTGAGTCTTACTATTAACAACCTTACAAATAAACAACTTCATATAATCCATACCAAGACCAACCTATAGAAGAGAAATCTTCTTTAGAAAATACATTTGAAGCTTTCCTTGAGTCCACACGATAAATACAAATCATAGCGGACTCAATTCTCCCAAACAATTCCCAAATCCAAGATCCTTACTCTAATTTCTAAGTCCAACCACAACAAGAAGAACCTGTTGACCTATAAAAGAATATGAAATTCATGATTCAGTCCCAAAATGATTGTATTCAATCCCAAACAGATTGTCTAAAATCTCTTAATAGGCTAGAAGCAAAAGTGAGTCATTTGGTCAACACAATTAATGATAGGAATGAGGAAACTCTTCCTAATACATTTTCGACCACTCCTAATTTTCCTAGCCATATTGATGAAGACTCATGATATCTTGGAGATTTTAACCAAGATTCAATTTCATCACAAAACTTTAAACTTGACCAATATTAACCCATTGCCAAATTGGCAAGTTTTCATTTCAATGAGATTGAACGTGAAGATGAATGTGCTACTGATTCCCAATGTTGTGATTCAGTTTCACTTTTTAACCTATGCTGATTCCGATTCTCTTACCCGATTTGGATCAAATTCCGAAGCCAACACTGATTCCTATCCCCGTAAAGCTTGAACATGCACCAACAATATTGGAAAGTCACATTCCATCGTTGCGAAATGAATGTGAACTTGAATTCTATGATTTGGACCTAACCCATAAACCAACTCTGACTCTCGAACCTAAGCTTGATTTGAGTTTTATATCTGAGTCAGTATCGGTTCCTATTCCTTTCATTGTTGAGCCCAAATCATCCATTTCACAAAACCACATTCCACTGTTGGACCAAGGTTTTGATCAATATGACTCCATGATAATATCCCAAGATTGGTCATATAACCGAAAAAATTTCATGCTAGGATCTTGCACGATCCTATTCATATTGGGGAGTATAAAAATGCTAATAAGATAGAGAAAATAAAAGGTGGGTTTCATAAAAATCTACAGTATCTAGATTGGGCAGAAATGCTTGGCCCAATGAGACCACCACCTGAACCACCACCTTGAGGTGACAATTTTCCTTCCCTTTCTCCCTTTTCATGTATTATTGCATTTCATTCATACATTGAGGACAATGTAGGAGTTAGGTGTGGGGGAGGGTTTACTAACATGCTAACTTCGCTAATTTAAAAAAAACAAATTTCTTTAAAACTTTTTGAAATGGAAAATAATACTTTAACTTATTTTTGTAAAAAATTAAGTTAAATTTAAGGAATAAGATGATCATATTAGGATTTCTTACACTTGGTCAAAAATAAAATTATTTGTTGATTTTGAGATTAGGATGAAAAATTGAAAAAGTAATTTAGTCTTAATTTTTACCTTGATAAAATATGCATACTTTATACACTTACACACTTAGGGTTCTAAAACAAAGATTCTTATGCCTTATTAAAAAATATATATACACATATATCAAAAAAATTTCTCTGATTAAGCTGGGTATTTGTGCCTCATAAAGCATAAGTATTCACGCCTAAAAGTGATTCATATAAATAAAAATCCTTAGTTTTGTGGCCATGTTTTCTCGAGTCCTAAGTTCTTGGGGTGTTTTCTCGCCCGGTACCCTAAAACTGACCGGTTTGGGAGTCACCGACTAATGCTCGTTACATGGGTGAATTAGAAAGTCTAATAGAGCTAAGAAATATTACCGCTATAAATTAAAAAAAAAAAAAGAAAAGAAAATAATAAGGCATAAGAGTTAGAGTTGAAGAATCCTAAGCCAAATTTTCATGGTCACAAGGTGCATATGACTTAGGGTAAAATAATAGACTAAATGAGAAATACAATTTTAATTCTTATATTGATTGAAAATAAGTTTTTGAATAAAGGCTAAGTTTAGGAATGACTAAGTTTTGATAATCCTATGACTTATAGATTACTTGAAATTTTACATTAATACTTTAAATATTTTTTTCCTTTTCAAAATGCATTTTCAAAAAATACTAACAATTCATTCTTTTTCTTCATGGATTTTGTTGGTGCAATCTACTGAAAACCCTCACGAGACAAAACTCGTCTTCTAGGGGTAACCTAGAGGTTTAATGGCTTGTTAACACGTTCTAAGTGCAACCGTGATTTCTACAAAAGTGAGTTAGATTTTGTCAATTTAGTTTTTCTTTTCTCTTTATTTTGTTCGAGGACGAGCAAAAGATAAGTCTGGGGGGTGTTTGGACACATATATTGCATAAATATTATTACATTTCTACATATATTCTGTAATGAAAATTGCAAATAACTGTACTAATGTCCTAATTCATGCAGGGTATGATATGGAGAAGATAACCATGAAATTTATCCAATTAAATTTAAAAGCTCAAAAGAAAGGGGATCGATTCAAATCCAAAAGTTCTAAAAGCTATCTTATCTGAAATCTAGATGTATCGAATAAGAAAATATCATCTAAATTCAAAGAAAAAATGGATTGTTTAAAGACCTTAACTATTTCACTAAAGATAAATGAATATCTTATTAATTCTAGAAGACAAACTAAAAATCCAAGAGGATAAATGGATAGAGAGAAGATCAACGGATGAGATGAAGCAATTAAAATTAGAATTCAGGCTGGATATAGTTTAGCATTTTAATCATAACTTTCGCTACTGAAACTAAAATCTAATGATTAAAAATGCTACAGAAAGAAGACTTAAAGGGCTACAATTCTTCTGTTGATTACTCGTTCCTATTTTATCATTTGATAAGTGATATTCAGCAATCAACAAGCCAACAAGTTGCAGATCAAAATGAATTTCTGGATGAATCAAATCAAGTTTGGAGATAAGGGGAGAATTTAAATTCAAAATTATATAGCTCTTCCTATCAACATACGCGTTCTATCCCTCTGGTTTTCTCCTATAAATACCCTCATACCTCAAAGACTGAAGGGGCAACATCACAGAGAGAGAGATTTATTTTAGGTTTTCTTTTCTTCTTCAATGTAATTTTCATTTTTTATTTTCTTTTAGGTTAGAGAGAGTTACATGAGAAAAGAGAGGAAGAGTTATTGTAGAGTGACACAATTATAATCTTTTCTTCAAGAAGCTTATATTGAAGGTGACAATCAATGGAGGTTTACCACTTTTCTTCGTTGTGCTCGATCTCGCCGAAGCCTTGCTTTCCTTTATTCTTTTCTATTACTTTGCTTTACTCCATGCTAAGGTAAATTTCATTATGGTTCAATAGTAGAAGTAAATATTCTTCTTTTATTTCATTTTACTTTTGATTTTTATATCAACACTTTTCTTTATCTCTTTTTGTTTCATTTTCTTTTATAATTAAAATAAAACAACACCACCATCTTCTCTTCTTCCATCTTCTCTTAACTTTACTTATATTTTTATTTTTTTATAAACTGAGAATATAAGTATTAATTAATTTTTATAAATTAAAAGAAGAAGCTTACATAACGCTTCCATCATTGTCCCTCCAAGTGGATCACGACCCGTTAGCCCTAGGCTACACGATAAAATTGAGGACTAGCACTGTTCTAAAATTCTGTATTTTTTTGGTGCAGGTTTGGCTCGATCAACGCAATGTAATTCCGATGCTATGAGACTCACTTAGATTATCATCAAAACAAAAAGAGGAAAAGTCAAAAGGGTATGTGGGATGAGCATGGTGTGCATGTGTATGTCATGGAGTTTGTGCATGAGTATGTGGAATTTGTTTCTTGTGAAACATCGATTCCAACCTATTACGGCTAAATGTACATTGGCTTAAAGTGGAGCCTAAACAATCAATTTCTTCTTCACAATACAAATATCATTATTAATTTTGGAAGAAAGAACATGAGCATGAGAATTAACAATCTTTTTCTTTTTAGAATATTTTTTTAAAATTTTTCTTTTTTAAAGAGTTATTTTCTTCCAAAACAATCTCTTTTTGTTTTTCCACTATGATAATTTTAATTTTCAATGAATTGTTTCCTTCACAAATGTCAGTTAATTTTGAGGACAAGAAAATATTCTCCTTTTTTAAAAATTCATTTTCTTTTGAAACACATTCAAATTTATTTTAAAAGAATTATTTTCTTTTAATAAAGAAGTGTTTTTCTTCTTCAACTTATCATTTTCATTTTAATTAATCATATTTTTCAAGAAGTTTTTGACAAAAAAGATGCAAGTTCATCATAAGGTATGTCGATATCTTCTTCTAGCTCAGATTCAGAATTTACCTCAAGGGGGTCATCCCCTTTGACCATATAGCACATGTTGAAATAGCACTTCCATTATCAAAGCCATTCCCCATGTACTATGTCTTTTGTTCACCATGGGAGATAAGGGTATTCCGTACTGATTTTAGAAAGAAAGTGATAAGAATTATGTTTAGCTTTGAGCTAACGGGTCGTGTCCAGGAGGAGGAATGCGATGAAAGCTTTTCGGTGTTTTTATTTAGAAAGAAAAGAATGGTGTTTCTTTTTTAGTTGAAAAGAGAATGGAGAGAAGGAAAGTGATTTGAAGAAAAATTTAAAATTTGGAAAAGGCTTCGGAGAAGGTGATATTTAAAAAACTGATGAAGAGTGTTTGGTTGTTTTTTTTAACAAAGAAAAAAGATCTGGGCTCGCTAATTTTCTACTCAACTACTTACTTATCTCAAGAACACTTTGGTGCGTCACTTTTATCATAGGCAAAAAACCTTAGTTTCTTTTAATGTTCAAGTAAAACAAATAAGATGATTTTGGATTAAATCTTAAAGTCTTTCTTAACACAACATTAAAAATAGAATGTTAAACCATCAAGCGTGAAGAAGTAAGTATAGAATAAAAATGATTTGAAAATATTTGTACTTTGAAAGTCCAAGTTTAAAAGAAGAGCATCCTCATGAGCTTTCAAGAATAAAGTTTAACTTTAGGCATTATGATTCAAGAGAGTTCTTCCATAAAATCAATCGAGAGAGAGGAGGTAGAAAAGTTTAACTAGTGAGCCCAGAAAATAATTTAGCTACTCATAATGAAAGTAAAACAAACAAGAGAATGAAAATAAAACATAAACATACCGAATCCGAGTTGAGTTGAATAAGCGAGTAGAAGCTCTTTTGATTGTCACTTCAAAGATGACTTACACAGTCAATTCCACTCTTCACTCTTTGCTGGTCTAAACTGAAAAATTAAATAGGAGATACACCTTCTCCAAGCTATCTAACAATGCTCCTAAAACTCTAAAAATGAACAAGAAATTTAATCCTAGTCTTCGCTCCATTTTTCAGTACAAAACCTTGCCTTTTATAGGCAAAAACCCAGAGGGAAATGAGTGAGGAGATAAGGGGAGCAAATGCTCCCTTATCTCCACCAACAAGCCGCGGATCTGCGGCTATGGCCGCGGATTCGTGGCTAGGATGTGGCCAAATGGCCACATCCTGGTGGAGATATGGCTAGCGTGGGATTTAACTCCCTTTTGTCTGGCTAGATTCACTGTTTAGCTCTGATTCTAATCTAATCTTCGGTGATTCTCAAGCTAACCGATTTGGATTCTTATAAAACCAAATTAATCGGTTTTCAACCTCCCTGATCTTCTGATTTTGAATTAATTCTGAATTAAATCAGAATTTGATGGGCTTTTGGGCTTGTTTTTCTTCCCTTTCCTTAAGCAATGGGTCTGCACTTAATAAAGAAAAATAGGACTTTATTAATAGGATTTATTAGATAATAAACATGGTAATGTGACAATATATATGCAATATATGTGACCGATCACACCCCCACACTTATCTTTTGCTTGCCCTCGAGCAAAAATATCAAAACTTATCCTAATCAATTATTAGACCACTTTCGCAGGTCACTCGATTACACTGAGCATGTGCAATAAGCCGTTAAACCTCTAGGTTACCCCTAGAGGATGAGCTTTGTCTCGTGAGGGTTTTCAGTGGATTGCACCCACAAAATCTATAAAGAAAGGGAAAAAATGTTAGAATTTTCGAAAAGCATTTTGAAAAGATAGCAAATATTTGAGGTATTGTTGTAAGAATTCAAGTAATCTATAAGTTATAGGAATATTAAACTTTCATTCCTAAACTTAGTGTCTAATTAAAAATATGTCATCAATCAAAGTAAGGAGTTAAATTGTATTTCTCATCAAGTCTATTACTTTACCCTGAGTTATATGCACCATCTTGACTGTGAAGTTTAACTAAGAGTTCTTTAACATTAACTCTTATGCCTTATTTATATTTATTTTTGGTGGCATTTATTCCTTAATTCCATTAGGCTTTCTAATCTGCTCATGTAACGAGCCTTTAGTCGGTGACACCCAAACCGGACAGTCTTAGGTCACCAGGTGAGAAAACACCTCTAAGGACTTAAATACTCGAGCAGATAAGGCCACGAAACCAAGGATTTTTATTTATAAAATGTACCCCTTTTAGGCGTGAATACTTATGCTTCATGAGGCACAAATACCCAGCTTAATCAGAGGAATTATATATATATATTTTAAACTTATCTAATTATCTTTTGCATAAATACCAAGGCTTGCTTAGGCCAAAGCACCTAGCTAATCAATAATTAGATTTGCATATATATATTTTTTTCTTTTTTTTTTTATAAGGCATAAGAATTTTGTCTTTGAACCCTAAGTGTGTAAGTATATAAAGTGTTCATATTTCTTCAAGGTAAAGATCAAGACTAAATTACTTTCATCAATTTTCTTCCTAACCTTCAAAATCAAACAAGTTATCTTATTTTGATCAAGTATAAGAAATCCTAATTATGATTTTCCTATTCCTTAAAATTGACTTAATTTCTTACAAAAAATATATTAAAATATTGTTCTTACCTTTCAAAAAAAATTTTATATATATATATTTTTCTTTGTTATATATATATATATATATATTGTTTTTAGTTATATTAGTCATGTTAGAGCCCTCTCCCACACTTATCTCATACATTGTCCCCAATGTTATGAAAGAAATGTATAGATGCATTAAATAGAATGTAAAAGAGGTGCATATATTATAAAAAAAAATATGTACAACATCATATTTCTCCCACACCTAGATCTTTTTCGGTCTCATCCCTCTAGCTCTCTTCCCATCATTCCAATGGGTCCTCTTTATAGGGCATAGTGGGGAGGCCCTTTTTTTTTTGTCATTTTAGCTCTCTTCCTCCCTAGTCTCACCTTCTTTAGGTTTTCTTTCTTATATTTCTACATTCATTATTCATAAATTGGTCACCACCATACTTTTTAGTTGAAACTTCCTCACTATGAATGCCTAGGCATTCTAACTCAGTTCCATACATCTCCTCAAAACTTAGGTCAACACTTTCCCCTGGAGGTGTGTAATTAACCAAAATATCCCTAGTTGGTTCATCCAAACACATGAGTTCTTCTTCGAAGAGCTTTTCAAAGAGCATGTCAATCGGAGATTCTTGAATTATATTCTCGTGTGATATATTATTGGTTGGCTCATCAAAAGTGAAGATATTCAAATCAAATTTCTCCTTTTTAAAGGGTACTCTAAAATTAGGATTTCCAACATACGCCTTTTCATTAAGATGATCGCATTCATTCTTAAATAATTCATTATGAAACAGAGACTCATTCTCTATACCTTCACTTTCTTCATCATAATTATTTTCAGTAAAGTTTACCTTAAATGTTTGGTCTCTTATCTTACGAGGTTATTTTTCTAGTTGAAGACATTGACTTCTCTAGTCATGTCCCCAAAGGTTAATCTCATAGACCCATTTCTACAATTGATAATTGAAAAACACCAAGAGGGGGGTGAATAGGTGTAAGTGCTAATCTAGGAACTAAATGCGCTAAATGCGGAAGCTAATGCAAATCTTGCACAAACTTAATACAACACAACAAGTGTAGCCGAATTCCCCGTGAAGGGCTCTGGACTAACTCCTCTTGATTTCCCTTGAATGGGTTGAGGTGCCATGTGAAGCTCTTGTTGGTTAAGTATAAGTTAGGCACATACACAAGCAAGCCAAGCAAATAAGGATGAATAGCAATATGAGGGATGCAAGGCAACACAAGCAAATAGAGATGATATGGCAATATGAATTATGCTCAACACAAGCAAATATGATATGATGTTATGAATGATGCTATGCACAATATAAATGAGAGAGAGAGTTAGAGAGACAAGTGGATCAAACGCAAACACAATGATATGTTTCGAGGTTCGAGCCCCTAGCTCTACATCCCCGCCTACACCACCGTGTAGGATTTCCAATCCACTATCTCCCACCGAGGGAACCTCTACCGAAGAGAATTTGTTACAACTCTAGGAGTACCAAACTCCTCTCTCAAACAACCACCTCACAACCGAGGGGTAGGCCCGTAGCCAATACAACCACAACACCTCTACCGAAGAGGGTTTACAAACCAACTCCACCTCTCACTAGAGGGAGCAAACCAATCACCCGATCACTTCTACCTAAGAGGGATACACAAAGACTAAGGGTGTACAACAAGTGGTTTCTTTCAACCACAAACAATCTCTCTTTTCTTTTCTCTTTTTCCACAAAACAAATGATCCTAATAGAATAGGACAGGTGATAGCTCAGGTGTGGAAACTAGGTGTTTTTGGAAACAAGCAACAAAGAAAAACTACTAGGGAAATCTCTTGTAAATGATAGAAAATGAAAATCAATACAATCTCCCAAAACCCTAGTTTTCTTTGATTTTCCAAAAACCCAAAACAATAAAGATGAGAAGTTTAAAGCCCAAAAACTCTTTTTAAAACTTGTTTTAAACTCAGGAAAACTGGGAATTTTTCTCTTGCAAAAACCTTAGCCAAAAACCCAAAGAGATGGGGTTTATATAGGCCAAACCAGAAACTAGCCGTTAGGCTGATGTGGCAGCCTGACAGGCTTGGCGGTCGGCCGCCCGGTCGACCGCCAACGGTCATATTTTTGACCGTTGGGCAAACCCGGTCGACCGCCCGGTCGACCCAAACAAACAGAGAGCACTGCTCTCAGACCCGGTCGACTCGGACAGTCGACCATCCCAGTGTCTCTAAACGTGCACAGATTTGTGCACGTCGGTCGACCGGCCCGGTCGACCGACTTCAGCCAAGTCGACTAGGTCAGTTGACTTAGTCGATTGATTGAAGCCTGGAACAGAAATCTGGGTCAGAAAAATAGTTTAAAAATATTTTGAAAAATCTTTTAAGTCTTCTAAAAATCCACAAAACTTGTTTTAACATTTTATATTGAAACACAAACAAGTGATAAAAATTTCAAGATATATATCAATCATATCAATTCATTTTTGAGTATTGCAAATTTTATCAAAACCAACACTAGTATTTTTATCAAACTTGATTTTTCAATACATGAATAGGATAGTCAAAATAAGTTTGTCTAGCAAGTTTAAAGCATGTATGTATATCTAGAACATATCTAATATACATAGAAATAAAGTAAACTTGTTTTGATCTACTATTCATGAAAACCAAATCCAAAACATAAAACGTGTGTGTTAGTGCACTTGAGCATATCAACTATACTAAGCTTTACAAATGGATCTAAACACACTAAACTATGGATACCTAAGTCTTCTTGACGATCTTCTTCTTCAAGGTGACTCGATCCACAAACACCGTGATCCATGAGCTAGGCAAGGTATGATCTTGATGCTTTGGCCCTGGAATCACCATGAAAAGCTTCTAAACTCCTCGTTGAAGCTAATCACCAACTAATATCTTGGTTAATGATCTGAAACTTAAACAACACAAGATTATTGTAAACATAACTACATGAGTTAATCATCATCAAAACTAGGGTGGAAGGCCTTTGGGCCAACAATCTTCCCCTTTTTGATGATGAGAAAACTCATGGAGTTATATATGCATGGATTAAAGTTAAGCTTCAAAGAAGCTCCCCCTTAACTCATGCATAAACAAATAAACAAAAGATATGCAATGAATGTACATAAACATGTATGCATCAACATGCATAAAACACATAAACATGTTCTAGAATCTCTAGATACCAATTAAATTAATAAAACATTAACAAAAACACTAGATGCTCTTGATACCAATAAAACTTAATATATGCAAAAACATAAGTATGCATATATATAAACCAAATTATTCTCCCCCTTTTTGTCAATCATCAACAAAGGGGTAAACAATCAAAACAATAAATAATAATGAGGGTAAAAATCTTTCTTCCCTTTTAAGTCAATCAAAACAATAAAACAATGTTCTCCCCATTTTTGTCTAAAACAAAAAACAAAGTCAATAAGGGGTGACTATAAACAACATGATATCAATAGAAAAATATGTCAATGAAGCATCTTGATACCAATAGAAAATAAACAAAGATCAATAAATGTTATATGCTATATACATTCATGAAGAGGAAGACGCTAAGTTAGCCTCCCTACACATATGCAATACATGAAGGAGGGATGTTAAGCTCTAATTCACATAACACACATTATGTAATGCATAAGAGGAGATGTGAAGCTCCCCCTACACACGTGTCCCACATAAAGAAGAGATGTTAAGCTCTTCAATACAAGATACACTCATCATGAATTTATATGTAGAAGAGATGTTAAGCTCTCCTTGCATATAGTCAATACAAATAGAAACTTTTGAATATTTTTCTCTAAACAAAATTTTTAGATACCAATTTAAAACACAAAACATCTTGATATCAAAAGATAGTATTTTTCTTTTTAAGTTATATAAACAATTGAAATGACCTTTTTTTTATCATAAAGCAAGGGAGTGGAAAACAAAATACCAATTGAAATATGAAAATCGAATTTTCTCCCCCTTTATGAAATACCAACAAAAACTATGAATACTCTTATTTTAACAAGCCTATGCATAGTTTTTTTTATTTAAAAATAAGCTTGAATAAAGATATCAATTGAAAATGAATCAATTGAAGTAATAGATGAAACTCAAGCTCTAGCATAAACAAGATTTGTGCTTAAGATATAAAAATATAATAGCACAAATAAAGTATATGTGTATGAAATAGAATGAGTACCAATCACTAATAGATGATACCAATTGAAAATATACATACACAATAAACATATGAGTATACAAAAGGATCAAAATGATACCAATTGAAAAAAGTTCAATGATACCAATTGACATCACAATAAAAGCATGGTATAACTCATATAACTAATCCTCCCATCTCATGCACAAGTTTAAAAAGATTTTCAATATAAACATACAAGGCATGGACTCCCATCCAACCTCCCGTAGATGGTAGGGGTTTTCAAAAATGGATTTGAAAATAAGTTTTATTTGAAAAACTCTACCAAAGTGAAGAATACGAACTAGTTAAAATGGAAATTTTTGTTAACTAATGCGAAATCCTTCAAGTAAGGAATAAACTAAAAATAATTTTCATAAAACATGAAATCCACATGATAATCAACACTCTAATTCAATTAGGCATAAATATGACTTATGAATACAAAACATAAGCAAGCAATAAAAGTGAGTGTACAAATAAAGTGTGAATATCATAATCATGAAAATATTCAATTAAGCTCAATTATTCCTTAAACATTGAAAACACGAAAATCATCAAAACTTATTTAATCTTCATGGCATATGTATGTCAAGTACAAATTAAAATATACATACATATCCAAAACACAACGAGTCCACAAAATATATGCATTAAGGCACGTGGCTCAAAAAGGATAAACATGTATATCTAATAGTTTGGACATGATAGACATATACATGAAGTTAAACAATTAAACACAAAAACACGAAAAACTAAATTTTCACCAAAACAAATTTCATTTCAAGGTATATGTATGAATTGTCAACACAATAAGTATATATACATATCCCAAAACACAATTGATTACATATATATAGATTTGCATGAAAGGCAAATGACTCAAAGGGGTATACATGTATATCTTAAAGTTTGGCAATACAAACATATACATGAAGTGAAAAATCATAAAACAAATCCAAAATGTATGAATACAAGTTTAAAATGTATGAATCATCAAAACTAGACTATACTAGTACATCTAATGGGAACAAATAAGCAATCAAGCCCAACATATATAGATTTATTTGTGGCCCACTATATGTATAAGTATGAATCTTCTAGTTTTAATGAAAACTAACATCTAAACAAGTAATCTTAACATGAAGCATCAAAAACACGATAAAAATCAACATGATAAGCAAAAACATGATTATTAAGAAAATCCACAAGTTATTAGAACTATGATATACGCATATCAACCAAAAAAATGAGAACACAAAAGAATTTATCCATATAAAACATGGGTGTCTCAAAATAACTAAACATGTATATCACAAGTCTAATAAGCATGACATTTTCATACTAATCACTAAACAATAAAAACATGCTATAAACAATGAATATTGAAAGCATGAAAACAATAAATAGGAGTTAGGAATCGTTACCAAAACCTAGAAGGCAACTTTCCTTGTCTCCAAAACATGGTGGTCCTCTCCACCAAATCTTCCCTTGAAAGTGATGCATCCATATGATTTCCTTTAAGCTTGGAACGCATCCACTCCAAGGTGTCATCACTCTCACGTCATGTGAGAGCCCACACCTACATCAAAAATAATAGGAGGGGTGGTCTTTGGTACCCATATCTTATTGGGTCCATGGGGGCTAGTCTCATTTCTAACCCAAACAAAATTCTTTGCTAAACTAGGAGTATGTAATCTATCATAGTAAAATTTAGCAAGGTGGCCCTTACGTCCACAATGTGTACAAGTGTACACATGAGCATACATCGTGTTAGGGTGTCCGTGAGGAGCATGTGTATGCCGTGAAGGGTGTGCATGCATAAAAGATGGAACTTGTTTCTTTCGAACCAAAGATTCCAAGCGTGTATGATTCATGGCACATTGGCTCATAACAATCTACTCTCTGCTTTAACATACAAATATCATCATTAATCTTAGAAGAAGAGGTACATGCATTAGGTAGACTAGATGAAGAAGCTACACTAGCATGACAAACATGTGCATCCATCTTATTTTGCAAAATAATGTTTTTCTTTAAACAAACATCTAGATCATTAGAAATAGAAATTATTTTGTTTTTCAAAGCAACATTCTCTTTTAAAACAAAATCAATTTTTGAAGATAAAAACTCATTTTTCTTCAACACATCATCACAATCATTTTTAGATTTTAAAATTTTATTTTCTTTAAGTGCAAGGTCAAGTTGAGATTTTAATGAATCCCTCTCATTAGCAATCTCCTCTTTCTCTTGCAAAACAACATCAAGTCTAGCAATCAAATTTTTATTTTCATTATTAATGCCTAGACTTTTCTTTTTCAAAATCTTATATTTTTCAATCAATTTTTCACACACAATAGATAGTTCTTAATTTAATGCATGGGCATCATAATCATCACATGAAGAACTAGCATCATCATTATCTAGTTGAGTTTCCGATTGTACCTGAAGGGAGTCATTCCCTTGGACCATGAAGCATTGTGAATCAGATTCTCCACTAGTCTCCTCTTCTTGAATTTGTACTTGAAACTCGGAGGTGGTGGTGGTTGTAGTCAACCTGTTCCACACTACAAAAGAGGAATCAAAGTTAGAAACACACAAAAGATAATCTTAGGTAAAGTGCTTCTAATGGCCTCAAGGGCTTGTGTATTTGCCCCTATATGATTGCGATCTCCAAGATAGCATTTCTTGGTGGCCGCAAGAAAGACATGCAAACCTAGTGTCTTTAGGTACATGGACATCCTATACTTCCAAACAACAATGTTGGAAGGATCAAAGCTAGGTGGGGTCATGAAGTCCATGGCAAACTATATGAGTGTGCAAACAAGCAAATGCAAACAATAGATTAGCAAGCAAATGGATCTCACTCCTAGGATGGTAAGCCTAATATCAGGAGCACTAGCTCTGATACCAATTGAAAAACACCTAGAGGAGGGGTGAATAGGTGTAAGTGCTAATCTAGGAACTAAATGCGCTAAATGCGGAAGCTAATGCAAATCTTGCACAAACTTAATACAACACAACAAGTGTAGCCAAATTCCCCGTGAAGGGCTCTGGACTAACTCCTCTTGATTCCCCTTGAATGGGTTGAGGTGCTATGTGAAGCTCTTGTTGGTTAAGTATAAGTTAGGCACACACACAAGCAAGCCAAGCAAATAAGGATGAATAGCAATATGAATGATGCAAGGCAACACAAGCAAATAGATATGATATGGCAATATGAATTATGCTCAACACAAGCAAATATGATATGATGTTATGAATGATGCTATGCACAATATAAATGAGAGAGAGAGAGTTAGAGAGACAAGTGGATCAAACGCAAACACAATGATATGTTTCGAGGTTCGAGCCCCTAGCTCTACATCCCCGCCTACACCACCGTGTAGGATTTCCAATCCACTATCTCCCACCGAGGGAACCTCTACCGAAGAGGATTTGTTACAACTCTAGCAGTACCAAACTCTTCTCTCAAACAACCACCTCACAACCGAGGGGTAGGCCCGTAGCCAATACAAGCACAACACCTCTACCGAAGAGGGTTTACAAACCAACTCCACCTCTCACTAGAGGGAGCAAACCAATCACCCGATCACTTCTACCTAAGAGGGATACGCAAAGAATAAGGGTGTACAACAAGTGGTTTCTTTCAACCACAAACAATCTCTTTTCTTTTCTCTTTTTCCACAAAACAAATGATCCTAAAAGAATAGGATAGGTGATAGCTCAAGTGTGGAAACTAGGTGTTTTTGGAAACAAGCAACAAAGAAAAACTACTAGGGAAATCTCTTGTAAATGATAGAAAATGAAAATCAATACAATCTCCCCAAACCCTAGTTTTCTTTGATTTTCAAAAACCCAAAACAATAAAGATGAGAAGTTTAAAGCCCAAAAACTCTTTTTAAAACTTGTTTTAAACTCAGGAAAACTGGAAATTTTTCTCTTGCAAAAACCTTAGCCAAAAACCCAAAGAGATGGGGTTTATATAGGCCAAACCAGAAACTAGCCGTTAGGCTGATATGGCAGCCTGACAGGCTTGGCAGTCGGCCGCCCGGTCGACCGCCAACGGTCATATTTTTACCGTTGGGCAAACTCGGTCGACCGCCCGGTCGACCCAAACAAACAGAGAGCACTGCTCTCAGACCCGGTCGACCGTCCCAGTGTCTCCAAACGTGCACAGATTTGTGCACGTCGGTCGACCGGCCGGTCGACTGACTTCAGCCAAGTCGACTAGGTCAGTTGACTTAGTCGACTGATTGAAGCCTGGAACAGAAATCTGGGTCAGAAAAACAGTTTAAAAATATTTTGAAAAATCTTTTAAGTCTTCTAAAAATCTACAAAACTTGTTTTAACATTTTATATTGAAACACAAACAAGTGATAAAAATTTCAAGACATATATCAATCATATCAATTCATTTTTGAGTCTTGCAAATTTTATCAAAACCAACACTAGTATTTTTATCAAACTTGATTTTTCAATACATGAATAGGATAGTCAAAATAAGTTTGTCTAGCAAGTTTAAAGCATGTATGTATATCTAGAACATATCTAATATACATAGAAATAAAGTAAACTTGTTTTGATCTCCTATTCATGAAAACCAAATCCAAAACATAAAACGTGTGTGTTAGTGCACTTGAGCATATCAACTATACTAAGCTTTACAAATGGATCTAAACAAACTAAACTATAGATACCTAAGTCTTCTTGACAATCTTCATCTTCAAGGTGACTCGATCCACAAATACCGTGATCCATGAGCTAGGCAAGGTATGATCTTGATGCTTTGGCCCTGGAATCACCATGAAAAGCTTCTAAACTCCTTGTTGAAGCTAATCACCAACTAATATCTTGGTTAATGATCTGAAACTTAAACAACACAAGATTATTAGTAAACATAACTACATGAGTTAATCATCATCAAAACTAGGGTGGAAGGCCTTTGGGCCAACAATAATAGCATTAGCAGTAGTAAGGAATGGGCGTCCTAGGATAACAAGAGTTTGAGCCCTAGGATTGGACACAGGTTGTATCTCATGAACTATGAAATCAACTGGGTAGATAAACTCCCCGACCCGGATAAGGACTTCATTAATTTTCCCTTTTGGAACTTTTACTGAACGGTCAGCCAGTTGGATAGTGACTCGAGTTGGACTAAAATCGCCCAACCCGAGTTGTTGATAAATAGAGAATGGAAGAAAGTTGATACTTGCTCCCAAATTAAGAAGTGCAAGACTTATCTTGGCTTATCCTATAGTGCAGGCATTGGTGGGACAACCTAGATTCTTGTACTACCCGACAGTAGCTCACTAAGGTTAGTGGCTAAGAAGACCTTTTTCGGTACATTTGTCTTTCTTCTTGGTGCACATGTCCTTAAGAAACTTCGCATAGGATGGGACTTGTTGGATGGCATCAAGAAGTGGCACATTTATCTTCACTTAATTGAAGATCTCAATTATCTTATCCACGTATGAATTTTGATTGTTGTTTTTAATCCTATTAGGAAATGGTACTAAGGGTGGTGCACCTGACTGGTTGACTTATCTGTTTCAGATTCGTCAGATTTGGAAGGATTGGAATTAGATGAGGTGGATGCTAGATTGGGGTTGTGCTGAATAGGATTAGATGGTGTTGACACTTGATTATCAACTTTCTTTCCCGATCTCAATGTGTGAAAAACATTACATTGATTCAAAGATTGATCCTCAGCAAAATGAGCTTGTTGAAAATTCCTAGGATTCATTATTGGCTGACTGGGCAAGGTACTCTTTTGCCTCTCATTATGTGGATTGGCTAATTTGTTAATTTGAACCTCTAGCCTCTGTATTGTTTGCATGAGAGAATCTTGGTTCTTCATGTACCTTTCCATGTTTCTCTCAAAGTTAGTCATTCTCTTTTCATGTTGAGGATTCTGGAATGAAAATTGTGAAGCTTGATTGGAAAAGTTTTGTTGATAATTTGAAAAATTGGGCGGATGGCTGAGAGAATTATGATTGTGATTAGAAAAGTTGGATTGATGATTGGAAGAATTATTGGAATGATGAAAGTGGCTTGCATTGTTTGACCATGGGTGGTCATTGTTGTGTTGGCTCCATGAGAAATTTGGGTGATTTCTCCAATCAGGATTATACGTTGGTGCGTAAGGATCATTGTTCGCCCTTGAAAAAGCCGCAATCATCGGTTCTGAAAAGTGTTGTTGAGCTTGAAACGCAAGACAGTCATCAAACACATGATTCATGGCTTGACAGTAAGTACAACGCAGAGTTTGAAATTGATTTGGGCTGACTTGATTGACTGGACTTGGTTCCTTAGTTTCTAAAACTTCCAGTCTTCTCGCTAGGTTAGCTAACTTAGCCTCGTTAGCTATAGATGATTCAATAGAATGGAGACCTCCTTTTGAAGAGATGGAGTTTGAGTTCCTCGAGGTTTCACTAGTAGGTTCCCATTGGATGGTCTTTTCAGCTAGATTCTCATAAAAATCCCATCCCTTATTCTCATTCTTCTGCAAGAATCCCCTTGCCACATGCTTTCTAAGAGGGTCATAGTAGAGTAGTCTAAACCTCCATAAAGAATTTTGGCATTGTCACCATTTCTCTATTCCATGATGAGGACATTGGACAAGGAGGTCATTAAAGCGTTCAAAGTACCTCCAAAACGGTTCATTAGGTTCTTACTTGAACTGCATGATGTTTTTCCTAACAAGAGCGGTCTTATGAATTGGATAGAATTTTTTCAAGAAGACCTTGATGAAACCATCCAAAGATGTGATAAAGCCGGCCACTAAGCTGTATAGCCATTTCTTGCCTAAGTCCTTAATAGTAAAAGGGACAAATCTCAACCTAATAGCATCATCGGCAAGGTATGAGATTTCATCATTAAGCATACTTCTCAAATTCTCTTATGAAGAAATAAGCATCTTCGGACTCTTAGCCATGGAACTTAGGGAGTGTGTTGATGAACTGTGGCTTAAGCTCAAAGTTATGTTCACCAACCGATGCAAGTTGGATGCAGGACGGAAGTGAGATTCTAAGGGGATAGAACCTATCCTGCAAAGATGTCGGTTGAGACATAACCGAATATAATCTTGGTTTAAACTTGGATGGTGATGTGTTTCTAGTTAACCTAGATGAATTAGGGTCTCTTGACCACACTTGCATACACAAACACAATCACAAACAAGTTCACCAATAGTCAACAAGAGAAAACAATCACGCCTAGTCTAAGGTAACCTTAACCTAGAAAACTCCTAACTGGTTGATTGTCCATAGGAGGTATAATGCAGACTTTGAACACAAGCTAATCAGCCAGGTTAGGGCATGATTGGTGGGAGGTATCCGCGCGAAAGCGACGGGCCTAATTATGCCAAACCACTAGCCTCGGGGTTTCACCCCTCAATCCTTTTCCTAGACACTGATTTGGCAGGAGTAAATTTCTAACACCTTCCCCCTTAGGATAATCTCCTAGTGAGTTCGAGATGTCCCTAAGGCTAACGTCTATCAGATTTTACTTAGGCTTAGGTTGTGCGTGCTTGGAGATGGTTTATAGGCTAAGGAAGGGTAATGACTTCCCTACTTTATCTTGATTTGGGTTTTGCCCTTAGAATTGAATTTGCAGAGTGTGCAAGATATAGAAAAGTAACATTCAAAAGCAAATATCACCCAAGAATGTTTTCTAAACTATATTCTATGCATATGTACCTTTGTTGACATTCTAAAAAAGACAAGATTCCTAACTGGCCTGAGCAATGTTTAACTTGTTGACATTTATAAAAGACAAGTGGTAGACAAGCTGACGATCAGTTCTTCACCTATCTCAAAGGAACGAATCATCAACTTGGACTCTACTGATCCAGTGACGCAGACAGTAAGCCAAGGTCATCCTTAAAAACTCGTGAGAAGGGCCAAGCAGGTTCAAAGACACTAAGTTAGCTCAACACTTAGTCTCACACGAACCCACGAGATAAGTCTCGCGTGAGAAACTAAAGTTGCTTAGCATCGCAGGAAGCAGACCATAGCCTCGCTGCAAGCTAACCTATAGTTTCGCCTGGAGATGCTCAGTTAACTCCGCAGAGAGTTAGCTTCGCTCGAAGCTCCACGCAGCCGCGCGAAAAAGTAACTGGTAACTTCACCACAAAGTTTATCTAGCTCCGCTGAGAGCTCTCTTCTAGCTTCGCCAGGAGCTCCTCCCAGTTCCGCTATGAGCTTAACAGAACGACTCTGCTGCGAGTCCTTTATAGTCATTTTGACTAATCAAATCTCTGGATAAAATCAAATCTCCAGATGAGATCATGTTAATTGAAATCAAATTTGGCAGTTGCCTGCCATGATCTTTTTGACTCTCCTAATCAGAAAAGAAGATCAGGGGAGATCTCTCAATTAACTAGAGAGGATGAAGGGAGTATCCCTCATTTAGCGGAGCAAATCAAGGGCGCTACATGCTATTTCTAGCTTCACAGAAGCTGTTTCTAGCCTAGCGGTGAGGCTACTTTCCAGATACAAAACAGATTGACTCAATCAGTTTCTAGATTTTCAGGGCGATTATACCCCTGTTCTCCCTATAAATAGCCTACCAGAGGCACACGAGGAAAGAGAAGAAACAGGCCAGGATAGAGAGGAGATTAGAGATCTAATCTCTCGCTTCCCAGAATTATGAGAATTGCTTCTCTAATCCTATAAGGATAAATTCAGGGTGCTAATACCCTAAGATCTTCCTTCTTTCAAGGAATTTTCGGAACCAGGCGAGAAGGAATTCCCAAGCGAAGGTAACTCGAGAAGCAACAAGAGGGCTCTACCGATCTTCTGTTCTCTGATTCCCTGAACCAAGTGAGAAGGGAGTCCTATTAGGAGGTAGTTTGATCATCTGACCGATCGCATCGTCAAAGGGATGAAGTGATCGCGCGCTAATAAGATTCCTACCAGCACATTTTCTCAGAAATCTCAGAGGAGATCTACCTGTAATTTTCTTTTCAATTACTTGTAATTTAGCTCCTGATCTCTTTTGTAAGTTTTCCCTTCGCAAAATCAATGGAAAACAAGATGGCGACTCCACTGGGAAAAGGGTCTTCTGGCGTAACAAGAAGACGGTGTCGCAGTGTGACGGTCATCATCCTGAGCCTGTTACCTTTGAAAACCTGGTCGTTCATTTTGACCATGGAAAATTCGAAAAGCTCCTCTCTGAAGGTAGTCCAGTGCTCCACATATGAAAGCATAGGAAGGTCTCAATGGCCAAGGTTTCGGAGCAAAAACTAGAAGGAGCCTCCTCCCAACTCCTCTCAGCCTTGCGCGAGGCTAGTCAGGTTCCCTGCGAACCTAAATCTCCTCTTCAAAAGCAGATGTGGAGACCAAAACAGAAAGCTCCGTGTGAAGCTTCAGGCGCAGCTACGCCACAGGCTCGCCTATCACGTGAAGACAAAGGCAAAATGTATGCCTGCTTTGCCAAGACTATCAGCCGCGAGGCTAGGACGGCAACTCGGCCTTCGCCTAATCTAGGAGCAGTAACTCCTAGCGCCAAACTCGTTCTCACGAGTGAAGTTGCGGATGGCGTGATAAGCACAGTGCTAGTACCTCAGGGTACGTGCAAAGTTCTCATCCGCCAGGCTGGAACTAAAGCACCTAGCAGTGCTAACCCCCTTCGCAGCAAGGTGGCAAACAAAGAACCATAGCGTGCTTCGCTCCTTGACTGCTCAAGCGTTAAGTTCGCCCTTCACAGCGGAGCTAAAGGATCGTCCCTGGGGGCTGATAGCGGTGCTTATGCAGCTTCAGCGCCTAAAAGTGCTCCCAAAATTCTTAGCCGCGAATCTAGAACTAAAGCACCATCTAGTGCAAATCACCTTTGCGGTGATGAGAGGAACGAGGCATCATCTTTTGTTTCGCTTCCAAATCTTGCAAGAAAGAAGGTGTTATCAAAATTACCTGAATGCGTCAATACGCGATTTACTCGAGCCTCTACGCTTAGTCGCTTAAGCTCGGCTAGGTCCGACTTTCGAGAATACTTAGCAAGCAAATGGAGGTCAAAATTACTCCAGACCTCTCCGTTCTGTTGTCAACAAGTAGTATGTCAGTTGGTGACGGTCCACTTCGTCTGCTGTTGCTTGGGACCAATCCCCACAACTTCTCCAAGCCAGCAAGGTGTTCAACTAGCTGTCAGTACAAACTTCTGAGAGACCTAAGTCTCGAAAGAAGAAAACAGTGAAGGTGCCTCACCTCGCAGCTGCCTCTGTCAACATGATAGGCAGAGGAAGGGATCTACTACGATCTTAAAGAAGGAAACAGGGGGTTCGCACTCCCTCATTCAGTTCTCCAGGGCCCGACTATAGCCCGGCTTAGGTCAGGTTCTGGTCGAACAAAATGGTGCCTTCCAAGGTACGATACCCTATAATTATGGACAACCTTCTTCCTCAGAAGCTATGTTGCCAGAGCCATTGAGAAACCAATTCCAATGGTCCAATGATGAAGAAGAAGCCAGCGGCTATGCTTCCTCTGCTACCATCAGCTCTGTTCAGGCAAGGTTTGTATCAGCAATATGGCTGATAACAACAATGATGATGATCTCCGTCATCGCATGGAGGCACAGAAGCAGACTTCCAAGGCCCAACAAGAAGCCCTAGACAATATCTAGCAAATATTGGCTCAGCTCCTGACAAACCGGAATAATGATAACACAACCGGTAGTAATCACGTAAATGAGGAGAACAACAACAATGAACCCCCCAAGACAGATCATTCAAAGGAGGGCTCTTCAATCGATGCCAAAGTGATCAAAGGCATCCAAGCTCAGATCGCATCCCTGGCCGAAAGGGATGAATTGAAGAAAGTAGGGGTAGTCCATCCTTACCCCTTGGAATGGGATTCAGTCCCATATCCGCCAAAGTTCAAACCACCAATGTTGCACTCGTATGATGGCAAGAGCTCGCCAAATTAGCACATTTACTACTTTCGATCGTAAACCAGTAATGTAGTTGGTAATAATGCTATCATGGCCAGATTGTTCATTGGCACCCTTAAAGGGGTAGCCTTGATTGGTTCAGGAGTCTCCCTGCGAACTCCATCAATTCCTCGCTCGACTTGAAAACCTAATTCCTCTTCTGATTCTATGAGGATGATACCGAGGTGACCATGGACACACTCCTTTTGGCAGTCCAGGAAGGAGAAAAATTTGTACGGGATTACATAGAGAGATTCCACAACCTTTCTCTCATGTGCCCTGCAGGTATGCCGTTGCCTATGTTGCTTCAGACGTGTAGGCATAACTTTCTCGACCAAGTGGAAGTTCGCATGGGAGCCGTCAAAGCCAACACTTGGAAGGAGCTTATTGAACAATCTGAGATAGCTGAAAAATCAGCTAAAAGTTTGAGACCCCCAAAAGTAGGTGGGGAATCAACAATAAAAGCTATGACATGGCTGAATCTTCTACACATCAGCATTGTAAGTATATGGAAGAAATCGACAAAGAAAGGTAACTCCAACAGGATTTTGGAGTATCAGAGACAATACTCCTTCAAAGATGAGCATGTGGTGACACTTTTTCACTTGCTCAACAAAGGCAATAAGCTCAAGTTGCCAGAGGCTAGCCGCCCAGATGACGTGGGACAAACAAACGATCCCAGCTATTGTCTTTTCCATAGGATGGTTCATCATCCTACTTGCAGGTGCAATGTCCTTAAAGACAAAATCCACACACTAATCGAAACAGATGTTTTGACTCCGAAGTCAGAACATAAAAAGGCCACTGCCTAACTCCTATCTTGAAAGGGAGTATGAAGGTAGTCAACTCTACTTCCACAAACCATGGGTCTTATCCCATCAACAGCTAAAATAATGGGGCTCAAGCCAGTCCAAAGCTAAAGGCAAGTCTTGTAATGTCTCTCGCAGTAGATGACACTGCATCAGCAACTCCTCTCAACAGCTCTAAAGAGGAGACAACCGTCTCAACCGCTATTTGATAGCCGACGAGACACAACAGCCAACGATGTCAAAAAACACTCAGGGGGTTGGAATATGTCATTCCACCAACTAAATGAGGATAACCTTTCGTAGCAGAGGCAGTCTACTCGAGTAGAGCTTATCGCCTAGCGAATCCAAACGGTGACACGCTCCTGATGCCAATCAACGACAAGTGCTATACATGATCACGTTAACACTATACCTCTGATCAAAGAAGTACTATACATGATCATGTTAACATCACACCTCTGATCATCAAGTCGGACTCGTCTGATTGTTTCATCTCCTCAAGGAGTCCTTTTCCATAGATGGAATCAATTTCAACCATCTCTGCATTCTTCTTTCGGCAAATCAATTCAGCTTCACAATGATCTTGAATGAGTCGAATTCATCGAAGAAGGTTCATGATGCATCCTTACAGGACCTTTCTAATGTTTCCACATTCATGTTCAGATTCGATAATCAACTGTGATTAAAGTCTTGATTATGACGAACAAAAGTGAAACTCCACGAGGAATTTCGACTTACTCGATATATTTTCTGTGAAGTTTGTACTCCATATCTAGACACGTAGATCAGCTGAGAATCAGAGTCTTGATGAACAAAAGGCGACGCTCTATGAGAAATGTCAATCTACCCGACAAATTTTTCATGAAGTTTAGACTTAACTCTTCAATCTCCAGTGCGATTTTAGAGGTCACTAGTGGAATACAGAAATGTTCACTTCATGTGACACGATCTGAAGCCTTCAGTGAATAAGGGTAGAGAAAAACATGGCTTCTAAGCCCAATTAAAATCCTCAACAACTCATCATGCTGAGGGGAATAGCATGGTTAGCCCAACTCAAACGATAGCTGGTAAAGACATATCAAATCCATTGACAGCTGAGGATTTACTAAAAATCCTAAGGGACCTGTTCCCATTTGATGCCCTCTCCAAAATCACTTACCAATTTCTGTCCATGGAATGGTAAGACCACATAGAAAGGTATTCATATTCCCTTGTGAAATAATGAGTCTAACCTATCACGTTAACATTAAACCTCAGATAGTAAGACTCTAGTCTACTCCCCGGTGGATAAAACCAATATCCCTGCGAATTTGGTCAACATCCCCAGTGAATTAACTCTGCTTGCCATTCTCTTTAAAAGAATGACAAGTCTACTCAAACTACTGTTATGTTCAAACACCCCTGATATTAAATGAATCCTTGTCAAGTTAACATCACACCTCTGACAAGTTGCTTTACAAATCCCCACAGAGTTCTTTGACATATAATCTCTCATGAGATTCATATTTCTCAGCTCCCCAGCAAATCTTTAGTAGACTTTCTTCAAAGTCTATTATCTCCCACTAAGTCCCCAATGGACTCTCTTGGTTGTCACGTTAACAATACACCTCTGACAATTTCTTCCAAAAATATCAAAAGGAGATATCAATTTCCCACGGAATTTATAATCAAATCCTATTTTCCCCCATGGGGTAATTCCTTTTACCGTTATGTCCAGCTTGTCACCTCTGAACGGTAAAAATCCTGAGCTTGGTGGCTTCTCAATCAGTTATGTCAAGTTTATTACCTCTGAACTGACAGATAACCAAGTCTCATCTTTAAGTCCAGTGGGGACTATTCCTTGGCCGTTATGTCCAGTTCGCCACCTCTGAACGGCAGGGCTTTGAATCTAGCAATTCCCAATCGGTTATGTCCATATTACCTCTGAACCGATGGATACCTAGATCTCCCTTCTTATGGTACTTCAACTGTCATGTCCAGTTCGCCACCTCTGAACAGATAAGTTCATAACTTTATTCTCCTTTCCTCTATCAAGGTCAAGAGTTCTTGCTGTCATGTTAATACGACTACCTCTGGCAGCAGATTCGGAGTTTAACGCGTCTTAGTCTATCATGTCCAGTATATCACCTCTAAATCGACGAGTCCCTAAAATCGGATTCACCTTCATTTTGTCATCATGTCCAGTTCATCACCTCTGAATGACAAAATTTCGAGCTTGGTGGTCAATTGGTCATGTCCAGTCAATCACCTCTGAACCGACAGATAGCCAAGTCTCACCTTTTTGCTTACTATTATGTCTAGTTTGCCACCTCTGAACAGTAAACACTCTGAGTTGGGTAATTTCTAATCAGTTATGTCTAGTTTGTCACCTCTGAACCGATGAATATCCAATCTCACCCTTCTTTGTTATCATGTCCAGCTCATCACCTCTGAATGACAAATTTCGAGCTTGGTGGCTTCTCAATCGGTTATGTCCAGTCAATCACCTCTGAACCGACAGACAACCAAGTCTCAGCTTTTCATTTACTATTATGTCCAGTTCGTTACCTCTGAACATTAAACATTTCGAGTTTGATAATTCTAATCGGTTATGTCCAGTACGCCACCTCTGAACCGATGAATATCCAATCTCACCTTTCTTTGTTGTTATGTCCAGTTCGTTACCTCTGAACGATAAGGTTTCGTGTCTGGTGATTCCTAATCAGTTATGTCCAGTTTGTCACCTCCGAACTGACGGATATCCAGTCTAACTTTCCTGTCCGGTAGGGACTCTTCTCGCTGTTATGTCTAGTTTATCACATTTTAACAGCGAACCCTCTTTTCTAGCGATTCCTAACCTGTTATGTCCACATTACCTCTGAACAGGCGGATTCCTAAATCTGCTCCCCTTTGTCCCTAATGAGTTCTCAAACTCAGACTGATTGTATCATGTTCTAACATCTGAATAATTTTCAGTCATAGTTCTAATTTCTTTGGGGAATTCTACTTGGTGAATGCTCTCCCTTTTGAACACCGAGGCAATTCAAAGTATTTCAAAATCCGAACCATCCCAGTGTGGATTTATGAAAACCTTGAAGGGGGTCTTATTGACACTCTAAAAAATATAAGATTCCTAACTGGCCTGAACAATGTCTAACTTGTTGACATCTACAAAAGACAAGTGGTAGACAAGCCGACGACCCGTTCTTCACCTATCTCAAAGGAACGAATCAGCAACTTAGACTCTACTGATCCGGTGAAGCAGACAGCAAGCCAAGATCATCCTTAAAAGCTCGTGAGAAGGCCCAAGTAGGTCCAGAGACACTAAGTTAGCTCAACACTTAGTCTCACACGAACCCACAAGATATGCGGAGCGAATCAGGGGATTGGCGCTACATGCTATTTCTAGCTTCGCAGAAGTTGATTCTAGCCTTGCAGTGTGGCTACTTTCCAGATACAAAACAGATTGACTCAATCTGTTTTCAGATTTTCAGGGCGATTATACCCCTGTTCTCCCTATAAATGGCCTATCAGAGGCACACGAGGAGAGAGAAGAAACGGGCCAGGATAGAGAGGAGATTAGAGATCTACTTTCTGGCTTTTAAGAATTCAGAGAATTGCTTCTCTAATCCTATAAGGATAAATTCAGGGTGCTAATACCCTATGATCTTCCTCCCTCTCAAGAATTTTCGGAACGAGGCGAGAAGGAATTCCCAACTGGAGGCAGCTCGAGAAGCAGCAAGAGGGCTCTACCAATCCTCTGTTCTTTGATTCCCCGAACCATACGAGAAGTGAGTCCTATTAGGAGGCAGTTCGATCATCTAACCGATCACACCGTCAAAGGAATAAAGTGATCACGCGTTGATCAGATTCATACCGGCACATTTTTCTAGAAATCTCAAAGGAGATCTACCTGTAATTTTTTTAATTACTTATAATTTAGCTTCTCGATTTCTTTTGTAAGTTTTCCCTTGGCAAAATCAATGGAAAACAACCTTGTCTCAAGCTATCTTCAACAGTAATTGTAAAATAAATGTAATTAGACAAATGCCTAGAATGTAAGTCTAAATGTTTTTTTTTAAGCAATAAACAATCACTCAGATTACTGTTGGATTAAAAACAGGGATTGTGAATATCAGATATAGCAAGAATAATAACACACAAAAACTTTTTTTCAAGCATTATGTCCTGCAAAAAAGAGTTTTTAGTAGTCCACAAATTTTCAAACTTGCACTGTAATTTCTTGAAATTCTGTTTTCTACTTTCGAGAGTAGGGGCACAAAATAGTAAGTCTTCTCCTGCAAAACTTGAGTGCTAAATCTGAATCTTGACGTCCCTGAAACAAGACACCAAACTTGTTAAAAAATAAATACACCGTTCCCTCCACGGCAACGGCGTCAAAAATTGATTGTAGAAAGAAAGTGATAAGAATTACCGTTTAGTTTTGGGCTAATGGGTCATGTCCACGAAGAGGAATGCGATGAAAGCTTTTTGGTGTTTTTATTTAGAAAGCAAAGAATGGTGTTTGTTTTTTAGTTGAAAAGAGAATGGATAGAAGGAAAGTGATTTAAAGAAAAATTTAAAATTTGGAAAAGGCTTTGGAGAAGGTGATCTTTAAAAAACTGATGAAGAGTGTTTGGTTGTTTTTTTAATAAAGGAAAAAGATCTAGGCTCACTAATTTTCTACTCAACTACTTACTTATCTCAAGAACACTTTGGTGCATCACTTTTATCATAGACAAAACCTTAATTTCTTTAATGTTCATGTAAAAGAAATAAGATGATTTTGGATTAAATCTTAAAGTCTTTCTTAACACAACATTAAAATAGAATGTTAAACCATCAAGCGCGAAGAAGAAAGTATGGAATAAAAATGATTTGAAAATATTTGTGCTTTGAAAGTCCAAGTTTAAAAGAAAAGTATCCTCATGAGCTTTCAAGAATAAAGTTTAACTTTAGGCATTATGATTCAAGAGAGTTCTTTCATAAAAATGAATCGAGAGAGAGGAGGTAGAAAAGATTAATTAGTGAGCCCAGAAAATGATTTAGCTACTCATGATGAAAGGAAAATAAACAAGAGACTGAAAATCAAACATAAACGTATCGAATTCGAGTTGAGTTGAATAAGCGAGTAGAACCTCCTTTGATTATCACTTCATAGATGAATTACACACTCAATTCCACTCTTCTCTCTTTGCTGGTCTAAACTAAAAAATCAAAGAGGAGATACAACTTCTCCAAGCTATCTAACAATGCTCCTAAAACTCTAAAAACGAACAAAAAATTTAAGCCTAGTCTTCGCTCCATTTTTCAGTACAAAACTCTTCCTTTTATAGGCAAAAACTCAGAGGGAAAGGAGTGAGGAGACAAGGGGAGCAAATGCTCCCCTTATCTAAACTAACAAGCCGCGGATCTGTGGCTATGACCGCGGATCCGCGGCCAAGATGTGGCCAAATGGCCACATCCTGATGGAGATATGGCTGGCGTGGGATTTAGCTCCCTTTTGTCTGGCTAGATTCACTATTTGGCTCTGATTCTAATCTAATCTTCGGTGATTCTCAAGCTAACCGATTTGGATTCTTATAAAACTAAATTAAATGATTTTCAACCTCCTTGATCTACCATAATCTGCCCTGATCTTCTGATTTCTAATTAATTCTGAATTAAATCAGAATTTGATGGGCATTTGGGCTTGTTTTCTTCCCTTTCCTTAAGCAATGGGCCTGCACTTAATAAACAAAAATAAGACTTTATTACTAGGACTTATTAGATAATAAATATGATAATGTGACAATATAAATGCAAAATATGTGACCGATCACGTACTACAAAAGCCAAATTAAAGTTAGAAACTCTAGATAAATATTCATCACTTAGGGTAGATTTTATAGCATGGATGGCTTTTTTGTTACCCTCATGGTATTAGCCATTAACAAAATAAGATTCTTTAATGGTGGCAAGATAAACATGGAGGCCTAGGGCTTTTAGGTACAGAGACATCTTAACTTTTCGAGTTTGGGTGTTAAATATGTCAAATATAGGAGGTGTCATAAAATCCATATGTGTGTAAACAAATATTGTGATTAGCTAAATGAGGATCTTTAACTTAAGGTTGTTAGACCCAAATTAAGAGCACCAAGATTTGATACCAATCGAAAGCCACCTAAAGGGATGGTGAATAGGTGACAAGCTAATCTAATGGAAACTAATTTCGAATTAAAAGCTATTTATAAAACCTACGAAGTTAACACACAAAGTAAAACACAAGAGTGCTGAATTCTCGGTGAAGGGCTCTTAACTATCTCCTCAAGATTCCTCTAAATTAAGAGTTGAGGTGCCACTATGGCTCTCTTGGTTAAATACAAGTTTGAGCAAACAATCCCAAGCATGTATATATATGAAGCACAAGGGAATATCAAGCATGTAATAAATATAAATAATCAGAGCATGCAAGAAATAAAACACAAGTGAGAGAGATAAGCAATCGCAAACACGGGAGATTTGTTTTGAGGTTTGAGCACACTTGCTTTTTGACCCCGCCTTCAACACTATAAAAGATTTCTACTAGAGTCTATTCCGCATGATCACTCGGCGCCGCAACACCTACAACGAGCTCACACTAGAACTCTTGGACTCACAAGTCCCTCACTTATTCCCGCAAGAACAATACACACGAACCCACAAGTTCGCTGAGGCCGTACCTCCAGAACTCCTCAAAATAAAAGGTGGAACACTTGGTGATCTTAACAATTGATCACCCCCATACACCGTCACAAACAAAGCTTCTATAAGATAGATATGGCTATAAAAAGCTTAAGCTTGTGTGAGAAAAAACATGATAGATTTGCAAGTAAAAAACTCAAAGAAAAGCTTTCGAAAAACTGAAGAGAATCACTCTTGATAAATACTCTTTTGATATGGAAGTTTAGCCCAAAAACTTGATGAAAAGCTTCTGTTAGAGATGGGAAATGGCTCTTGAAAACTCTCCAAAAATCTTGCCCAAAATAGGCCAAAAGATCTCTTAATTATAGGGGATTAAAAACTAGCCGTTATGATTCAAAATCTGGCCTGAATGGCCTGTCAGTCGACTGCCCGATTGACTGACCAATGGTCAAATTTCTGACAGTTGGAGTCTAGAGGTCGACCGGGCGGTCAGCCGACCTCAAACCCAGTCTATACAATAGGTCAACTTTGAGCACAGTTTTGAGGCCTAAAACATCAGAATTTGAAAACAAGTATATAGGAAGAATTTGTAGATCTTTATATTTTCTTTCTAATAAGCTTAAACTAAATTAATATCATTTTGAAGTTGAATGTTATCAATAAAAAACTGAAAGGTGTCAAAATTGTAAAATATTTTTAGAACAAGAACAGATTTCAACCCAATATTTGACATCGTTAAAATTTGAATCAGAAAATAACTATTGAATAAGAAATATATCCCTGAAAGTTATCTTTGAAATTAAATTTAAATCATATTGATTGAATATAATAATACAAGATCGTAACACATACAAACATGACACAAGTCTTGAAAATCTTTTCTTGAAAAACTTCTTCTCCATCTTTACTTGGTCCAAATTTGATCTATGAGCTAGATTTCTCTTTGAGTACTTGATGCGATCTTGAAGCGCGAGCTCTTGAATTAACACGTGCTAGCTGATTAGTATCTAATTTTGCATAATTTATACAACATCTTCACATTTATTTCATATTAGATTCTGCTAATAAAGCTTTGCTTGCTTGATTCTAGGTCCATGGTGTACAATGAAGAAGAAGACCCTAAATCACAATTAAATTGGTGATTAAAGGCCTAATAAGATAGCCATTGACTTAGGAGGCTGATTCTATCAAAACCAGGGGCAGCAAACTAGAAACCGGGACCAGAACCTGACAGGGGACAGACAAGACAACGCACGGCTCAAAGCGCCGCGCGCGCGCGACCATCATATGGCCGCGGAAACTCTTCGGGCCAGGGTTTGTCCCCTGACCCCCCTTCCCTTGTGCCTATAAATACCCCCTTGGGCTTTCAAAAGGGAGATATACAGAGTTTAGGGTAGTTTTTCATTCCATGTTGTAGTATAGTTTAGGTTAGGTTAGTTCTTCTTTTTCCTCTTTGTATTTTTCATTTATTTTAGATCTTGTATTAGGAGAAAGAGTGATACATGAGTGGAATGCAAGAGTGCTTGTAATAGGAGGTGACAAGCTATGAAAAGTGCTCTCTTTACCTCTTTTTATTTTCTATCTAACTTCTTTTACATGTTTAGGTAGTTATCTCTCATGGCAACTAACTACTAACCACCTACTAGTCTAACTTCTTTGATGATAATCCATATGAATCTAATAGCCTCTACTTGGCCTTGCTCTTGCAAGAGCCATTGATGGCTCATGATGATGGTTCTAACACTCTAACTTCCTAACCACTAACAAGCTAACATTACTTTACTTCATGCTTGCTCTTATTGGGTTTTGATGATTTAAGTGTAGCTTGCACTTGTATGTTGAGTTGGGTTGTGATGAGTTACATATGGGTCATGCTTTTAATCGCTCTTGAACCAAGGACTAGTGATGGCCAATTATACATGTGAGGCAACTATCACTAAGAGGTTAGCGTGTTGGTGGAGTCATTAGTAGTTACTAGCCGTGAGTCTTCTTTCTTTTTCACTTTATTTTAGAAATATTCCAAAACTCACAAAGACATTCTTTTCTATGTTCCCACTCCTTGTTTTCACCGTACACTTCTCTTTCCATTCTTTGCTTTCTTTTCTTTTGATTCTTTCAAACATTGAAGAACCGTTAACATACACGTGAACATACCGTGTAAGCTTCTATCGCCTCCCATCCTTGTGGATTCGACTCGTTTTAGCCTATATGCTATAACGGAAGTATCGAGGAAGCCAAAGCACACACTTTGAATATCAATTTCAAAACTTACACTTTTTGTGCGCGGTTTTCTCCCGATCAAATTTTGGCGCCGTTGCCGGGGATGGGAACGATTTGATTTCACATTTTTGTTAACTTTTCTTCTTTGTTTTTTGGTGTGCAGGTTAAATTTTTAGCGTTGCAGAAGTCCACACTTGCTCTTGTGTGGTCGGGTAATTATTGTATATTCTTATTTTCTGCTGCTAATTTTTTTATATTACCTGTACACTGTAAATAATTTTAAGAATTAAAATACGGTAATTGGATGCTTTAAAATGGTTTAGACAATTGCATCTAGGCATGTATCAATTTTCATTCCAATATACTATATTTTATTCTTGTGTTATTGTGATATTGATAGGACGTGTACATATTGCATAGTATATAGTTAGGACAAAGACTTCAGTGATTTACTCGCTTTTTTGTGTTCATGCTTATCTATATTGCACATTTGCACAAATTTAACTTAAGGGCAAAACCCAAAACAATATAAGGTTGGGAAGTCATTATCCTCCCTTAGCCCAAAAATCACCTCCCCACTCACACAACCCAAGCCTAAATAAAACTTGCTAGACGTTGGCCCCTAGGGACATCTTAGACTCATTTAAGAGATTGACCTAAGGGGAAGTTGTTAGAAGTTGACTCTTGTCAAATTGGTGTCTAAGGTTGGGGATTGAGAGGCGAAACCTCGAAGAACAGTGGTTATGCATAATTAGGCCCGTTGCTCCAGTACAGATACCTCCCACTGATCTTGCCCCTACCTGGCCGATTAACTCGTGGTCAGCTTCCGACAACAGACCCCCCGTGGACAGTCTAACCAACTAGGAGTCGTCTAGGTCTAAGTCAACCCTCGCATAGGCTTGTTTTCTTTTTCTTTTTCTTTGTTTGTTTGTTCGTTGTTTGTTTGTTTTTCAATTTTTTGTATATTGTGATATGGATTTTACTAACAACAATTCTTTCAATTATAATATGAATCCATATTTCACCTCGACCTCATTTGACTCGGATTACTCTGACCCGGCTATGCATAACATGAACCAACCATTTATGTCGGGTTGGGATTATCCGACTCAATATGACCCGTATCCCCAATCTTATGACCATAATTTTTAAAATAATTTCAACTCTTCACAGAGTTCATGGGATTCAACTCCCCCGAGTCCAATTTTCAACCACCTTGTCCACAATTTTCATTCCCCGATTTTGGTTCATATACTCCTTTTCATGTTCCACAAACCGAAGAAAAATCTGATTTAGAAAGGAGTATGGAAGAGTCCCTACAATAAATATAAAATTTGCTCAATTCACAATCCTTTCCACATCAAATTCCACATACTCTTTTTCTAGAGCATCCCATTGAAGAAGAATCTGAGCTAGAAAAGCGTTTGAAAGTCTTTTGTGATAGAATGCAAAACATGTTGGACTCATCATCTCAACTAAATTTTCAAGAGTCCTACTCATCTTTTCCAGTATCACCTATTCAAAAATGAACAACCATCAATACTGGACTTGAGTATAGAACCCTTGCGTGAGTCCGAGCAGCAATCAGCAAATCCGATGAACTCACAATTTCACGACAATTTCCAAAATTAACTTCCAAACTCATCTTTTCAAGAAGAACCAATGGCAAAGAGTATTGAAGGCATGATTCCAAATCCAAATTCTATTTCCCAGCCTATCTGTTGTTAGACTCACTTATGAACGAATTGATCAATGAGAGCGAGGAAAGTCTTTCTTGTCCACCTTTGACCGATCCTTATATCCCTAACTCTACTGATTGGACCCATGAATCATGTCATTTTGGGAATCCAGATTCAATTTCAAAACACACATTTGAACTTGACCAAACTCCAAGTTATGAAAGTCGCCTGGACATTCTGGCAAGTTATCCCTTTCCTGAAATTGAAATCGAACGTGATTGTGATCCTGAACCTCATGTTAGTAATTCTATTTCACTTTTTGATTCAATAATGACTCCGGTATCTTTACCAGATTTTTTTCTCTATTCCGGAGTCAAAATTGAATCCTGTACTCGTACACCGTGAAATTGAATCACCAATATCTTATGATCACACTTCATTGACGGGGAAAGTGTGTGAATATGAATTCTTTGGTTTGGACCCTATTTTTAAACAAATTTTGACTCTCATTGTTGACTCTCGCCTTGATCTGAGTCAAATTTCTGAGTCGGTATCGGTTTTTACTCCTGTTCCATTTGAATCCAAATCAAACATCTTCCAAAATCACACTTCATTGTTGGACAACAATGTTGAAGAACATGACTCAGTAATTATTTTTGAAAATTAGAAATTAGATGGGGATAAAATTTTCAATAAGACTATTCAATCAATCATTCTTTTATTCGGTCATATTAGAAAGGTCATTGGTGGGTTCCTTCAAGATCCACGATATCTTGATTGGGTAGCAACGCTTGGCCCAATCTGACCACCACTGGAACCACCCTCATGAGGTAATTTTTCTTCTCTTCCCATTTATTTCATATATTTACGCATTCACGATGCATTGAGGACAATGCATGAGATAAGTGTGGGGGAGGGTTTACTAACATAATTAGTTTTATATTTTCTCTCTTTTACACTTCTTTTAAATTTAAAAAAAAATCTTTTGTATAAAAACTCTTTTCTTTTCTTTTTACAAAACTTTTTGAAACAAGATAAATAGTTTTGATTTATTTTTAAGAAAATTAAGATTATCTTAGGAATTAGGAAGACCTAAAATTATGAAATTTTAAACCGAGTCAAAATAATAGATCATATTTAAATTTTAGGATAGGAAAGTAAAATTGAAAAGATAATTTGATCTTGAATTTTTTGCCTTAGATTTATGCACTCCGCACTTACACAATTTTTTGGGATTGAAACAAAGACCGAAAATGTCATAAAAAATGTAAAAGAAAAATTATGATAATAAAAACTACTTATTGAAGTTTGGGTAATTATGCCTCAGGAAGCATGATTATTCACACCTAAAACGGTGGATAAAAAAATAGATAATCCCCTTTAGTTTTGTGCCCTTGTTTACTCGAGTCCTTAAGTCCGAGAGATGTTTTCTCATCTGGTGCCCTAAGACCATCTGGTTTGGGAGTCATCGGCTAAAGGCTCACTACCCGGGTAAATAAGAAAGCCTAAGAAAACTAAGGAAAGAAAAGGGAAAAAATAAATAAAATAATATACATATATAAACAAATGGCATGAAAGTTAGAGTCGATATCCCAAAAATCTTCACAGTTCACAAAGTGCATATTTTTGTAAGAGTTTTATGAAAGATCAAAGAGTCAATTCAATTTTAAATTCTTACATTTAATTTATAACAAGATTTTGCATTTTGACTTAGTTAAGAAAGAAGAATTTCTAGTTAACCTCTGACCTAGGATCACTTATATTTTCATAAAAATACTTCAAACACTTTTCTCTATTTCAAAATGCGTTTTCAAAATAATAACATTTAATTTCTTTCTTTATGGATTTTGTAAGTGTAATCTGCTGAAAACTCTCAGGAGACAAAACTCCACCTCTAGGGGAAACCTAGAGGTTTAATAGCTTGTTGCACATGCTCAGTGCAATCGCGTCACCTGCGAAAGTGGTGTAATAATTTTCTTTTTTTTGTTTTGGTAGGGACGAGCAAAAAGATAAGTGTATTTTGCATAATTTATACCACATCTCCACATTTATTTCATATTAAATTCTGCTATAAAGCTTTGCTTGCTTGATTCTAGGTCCATGGTGTGCAATGAAAAAGAAGACCCTAAATCACCATTTAATTAGTGATTAAAGGTCAATTAAGATAGCCATTGACCTAGGAGGCTGATTCTGTCAAAATCAGGGGCTGCAAACCAGAATCGGGACCACAACCTGACAGGGGACAGACAAGACAGCGCGCGGCGCTTCGCGCGGCCGCGCTTCGGGCCAAGTTTGTCCCCTGGCCCCCCTCTTCCCTGGTGCCTATAAATACCCCCTAGGGCTTTCAGAAGGGAGATATACAGAGTTTAGGGTAGTTTTTCATTCCATGTTGTAGTTTAGTTTAGGTTAGGTTAGTTCTTCTTCTTCCTCTTTGTATTTTTCATTTATTTTAGATCTTGTATTAGGAGAAAAAGTGATACATGGGTGGAATGCAAGAGTGCTTGTAATAGAAGGTGACAAGCTATGAAAGGTGCTCTCTTTACCTCTCTTTGTTTTTTATCTAACTTTTTTACATGTTTTGCGAGTTTTTCTTGCATGGCAACTAACTACTAACCACCAACTAGTCTAACTTCTTTGATGATAATCCACATGAATCTAATAGCCTCTACTTGGCCTTACTCTTGCAAGAGCCATTGATGGCTCATTATGATTGATCTAACACTCTAACTTCCTAACCACTAACAAGCTAACATTACTTTACTTCATGCTTACTCTTATTGGGTTTTGATGATTTAAGTGTAGTTTGTACTTGTTTATTGAGTTGGGTTGTGATGAGTTACATATGAGTCTTGCTTTGAATCGCTCTTGAACCAAGGACTAGTGATGGCCAATGATACATGTGAGGCAACTATCACTAAGAGGTTAGCGTGTTGGTGGAGTCATTAGTAGTTAGTAGTCGTGAGTCTTCTTTCTTTTTCACTTTATTTCAGAAATATTCCAAAAATCACAAAGAAATTCTTTTCTATGTTCCCACTCCTTGTTTTCACCGTACACTTCTCTTTCCATTCTTTGCTTTCTTTCTTTTGATTCTTTCAAACATTGAAGAACCGTTAACATACACGTGAACATACTGTGTAAGCTTCTATTGCCTCCCGTCCATGTGGATTCGACTCGTTTTAGCCTATATGCTATAACGGAAGTATCGAGGAAGCCAAAGCACACACTTTAAATATCAATTTCAAAACATACACCTTTTGTGCGCAGTTTTTCCCCGATCAGTAGCTTCAAAACTTGACTTCGAATCTTTTCATTGAAACTAAACACCAACTAAGATCTTGATCAAATATCTGAAACTAAATAAGCACGAGTTCATTAGTACTATAACTACATGAGTTAATCATTATCAAAATTAGGGTGATGGGCCTTTGGGCCAAAAGTACTGTCAAAAAACACTATATGGAAAAATAGTACATATACATGAAATCAGTATGAATACCGAAAAATAATACAATTTTAGAAAAAATAGTTTAAGTAATGATTTTAAACTCTACACAACCATAAAAAAAATTAATTAAACCATCAAGTAGGCAAACGAGCAAGCAAGTAAGCAATCGGACATCCAACCGGAGTTTAGCAAGGCTAGAGCGAAGCTAACGAACAACACTAGATGCCATCACGCTCAGCGTGATTACCACTCGTGGCACAGCTATATGCACATGATGAAGTGTGCGTATGAATGCTATGCTCCTGCACGTGGCGAAGCCGCGTTCATGGAGTAACCATGCTCGAACAAAGTTAGTAGTAAAGTTCTAATGCTAGTTCTGCCTACCAAGCGTAGCATATAGAAAGTCTAGAGGACTTAAATAAACCATAGAGAGGTTAATCTCGAAGGTTATAGGATAGAACCGTAGAGCGGTTAAGCATAAAATCTGAGCAAGAACCTGCAGGAGATGTTAGAATCAAGCAACACACATGCATATTTAAATAACAAGCAAGTGAATTGCCAATCGATCAAGCCCGGAGCCTGAGTGAATGGGGAGCATAGCTAGACCATGCCTGACAAGGCTTCACAATTAAGCTTGGCTCGCAGCCATACAGTATAGCTAGTAAAATCTAAAGGATTTAAGTTTGAAGACTGAGCAAAGTGGGAACGTAGAACGCTGTGCCAAATGAGTGTCTAATAGGCTAATTACACAGTCACACGACTTAGTTAGGATCCCGACAAAGCTGAAAAACCCAGGGGATTTAAGTCAAGGGACTAATGACCACGAAGGGTCTGCCATCATAATAAAATAGTAATAGAACAAATATCACAACAGTATAAATATACATGAATTAAATTATACTATTAAAACATTCATCAAATCGATACAACACATCATATTGGTACAAAATACATGTCCACAGAATAAAAATACACACCCAGACTAGTACGAACACACAGTCCACTATATACAACGGTCTCAAAAATACACAAAACATCGATCGAAGTGGGGTACCCAAATAAACCAAGCACGTCGTGAAAATCCTGGAACTCCAAACACCAACGCGAATATGTGCTCAATACAATTAAATATAATATATATATTTAGATAGAGAAATCAAGAGGAGAGAGAAAAGGGATTAAAAGAGAAAGAAGATATAAAGAGCAGAGAGGAGCCCACAGCCAGGACTGGTCGGCCATGACGGTGCACTGATAAGGGGAGGAGGTCCGTCGATTATGGGGGATGAGTGGAGATGCTTGGTGGTGTTTGGGATGGTAGTGGAGGTAAATTGAAGGTGGAGTAGGTAATGGGGATGTGAAATTAGTGAAAGGGATGTGAAACTGAGGGGGGGAAGTAAAATTGAAGGCGGTGAGTGGTGAATTTGTGTGGTAGTGGTGGGATTTAGGAGGTGGAGGTGGTGGATTTGAGTTGGAGGTGGAGAATTTTGAAGAAGAAGAAAAAAAATAGAGATGGTGGTGGTGTAGTTGGGATGGAGGAGGAGCTTAAGGAAGATAGGAGGCATCACACTTGGCCAGCCTAGGTGGCTCATTGGAGGAGGCGCTAGAGCCTGTGGAGGTGGAGGAGCGGCTGCCCTCAGCTTGGTGGAGAAGAGAGAGATTGTGAGGAAGATTAGAGAAAGAGGGAGTAAGTTTTAGAGAAAGAGAAGGAATAAGAGATTTAATTAGAGGAAGAGAAAGAAATATTGTATAAGAAAAAGGGGGATGAGCCCCGCATCCTGGTCAGGGAGACCCGTGTTCAGGTAAAACCCGCACCGGGCTAGGATGAGGTTGGCATTTGGGAGAGGGGAGAGAGTGGGTGAAGATATTTTGGGGGGATTTCTTAAGGAGAAAAATAAGGAAAAAGAAAGAAAAAAAAGAAAATATGTGGTGGGGAAAAGGGAAAGAAAAGAAAAGTAAAGTAAAGAAAGAGAATATCCGGTCAAAACTCCGAGATCCGGGAAAACCCAAATTTTATTTTATTCAGTCAAATTTGACAGTTCCGAAAAGGTTCTAAAAAATTTTCAGAAATAGATAATTTTATATTAAGGTACATAATGAAATTGAATTCAAGAAATTCAATGCCTTCTTCAAATTAAAAATCATGGAATCAACCTGCGATACTGGATGATCCCAAATCCGGTCGAATTTTGATAAATTCAGAAAAATTTCTAAAAATATTTTAAGATAGAAAATAAGATCCTAAAGATTGATGTGAAATAATTTTTAGAAATTCAACTCTATTTGTCAAATAATAATCCAAGTATCGATCAGGGAACACCGATCAATACTAATTCTGAAGCATTTGCAAAATAGTTTAGAAAAATTTCAAAAAATAATGAAAATTCTAAAATATTGAAAAAGGGTGTTTGAAATTGAAATAAGTCAAATCAAATTAATGAAAAGATTAAATTGATCAGTGCACTGGGATCGAGTCCCGGTTCAGACTAAGGTTGACTCTGAATCTGATAATCTGAAAATCACAAAATAAAAAGAAAAATAAAATAAAAAATACAAGGAAAAATCAAAAATATGATCAAAAAATCTTAATACATATTTAGATACATATTTCGGGAACGGGGTGTTACACTACCTATTATATAAAATTAATTTATTGCTTTATTAAATAAACTATAATTATTAGTAAATCACTATAATTATTATTAATAAATTATAATTAATTATTATTTAATATAATATAATTAGTATGTGCGAGATTGTTCTTAAAACATATTCAATAAAATAATAATTTATTTTATTTCTTGATTTAATATAAAATATTGGTGACCTATCTATATATATTGAGTAATTATTAAATTGTTGATAAAGAAATTTTACATTTATAAATAAATTAAAAATTTTAATATGACAGTGCAAATAATTGTATATAATTACTTTGTGATATCGATCATCTTAATGACACTAAAATCATTATAACAAATACTAATATATTGACAAGTATTCTTGTTAACTATATCACCGAAATATTGTCACTGTTACCTGACCTATGAGAACAAACACTATCATACTGAACATAGGTTTCTGATTTCATGAATTATTATATCATATGCATATTCATATATGTTATGATCATGAACATTATCATGTCATGTTCTTATGTCACTGTTACATAGATATACCCAAGTATATGACATGACTATTTCCTGTATCACTAGTATTGATATAATATTCTTGTTACATGGATTGACATTTATGCATGCTCTGATTATTCACGTATTCCTGTTACATGGATTATTTTTAGTTGGATATTCCTATATTACTATTACATAAATATTTTCTGAATACATTACATGACTATTTCATTAATCCCTAATATTAATATGATGCTCCTATTACTTGGACATACTGACAACTGACCTAAGATGTGCGAAACTAAGTATCATACAGAATAAAATATTACACCACATACATGGTAGGGGCTACCTCTTGAGTCCGTAGGGCAACCTCTAGAGTCCCACGTCTTATGAATCTTATACCTCTTGTCTCCTGTTATACTGTTACACATTATTACTATAGTTTTTGTATAGTTAAAAATACGTAATATAACATGGGGTTAGGCAAAATTAGATGGATGACTAGGTCTTATCAGGTAGATGTCTTGGATATATATTTGTCCCACTGTAGGGGATGGGTTAGTGCTGGCTATCAACTGTATATAGCTCATTCAGCTTCATGTTTTCTACTCCCGTCCTAACAGATGGTCCTGATATCAGCAGGCCAAAATATGTTTAAGGCCATAATCTTGAGTATGCACAGGATACACCAATCTGACTAGAGCTTCTTAACCATTGAGTCTCAATTAACATAATAAAGTAGTTTAAACAATGATAAGACAGGAACACTTGTTATTTGTTCACTCTCTCATTCAGATCCTGTTACGAGCGATCGTTCATACATACTCACTGTGCACTAATTACTATTCACAGTTACTGTTCATAATTACTATTCACAGTTACTGTTCATAATACTGTTCACAGTTGCTGTTCAAAATTACTGTTCACAGTTACTGTTCAAAATTACTGTTCATACACTGTTCATACATACGGGAATTCAAAATTCTAGATAATCTTTAGTCTATATCGTATCTACCCTACTCCCAGCCTGTCCTGAATTATCCTAGGTTCCCTCCTGGTATCAGAGCCATTTCTCTAGCTTGTTGGTTAGCACAAGTAGGTAACAATTGAACTGTTGAATTTTAGTAGGCGTTGGCAAGCGTTGGTAAGTTTGTAAGTCCGTTGGCAAGCCCGTTGAGATTAGGGTGTTCCAGGCATTGTGTTCCCGTGTTCCAGTCTACTGAAAGGTCAACCCCCTCAGTTAGTTACATATTAGTGATGGCCAATATTGTTAGAAGAATGTTTCTAGGTTCTAGTTCGACCTCAGGATCAAAAAGAAAGGTAATAAGAAGTAGAGAAGATGTAGTTCATGAAGATTTTTTAGAATGGAGAATTCCTAGTGAAAAAATAGAGAATATTACAGTGTAGGCACCTTTGACTTTAAGACTTCATATGCTATAAAAATTCATGAAGAAACATTCAATATCCAGAATAAATCTCAAACCATTTATCTGTTATCAAAACTTGCATTACAAGAATTCCTTAAAAAAGGATTCCGTTATATTCATTTTGGGTTGGTACAGGTAGCTATCAAACCACTAGTCCACACTGGTGTAGACATTCCTGTATACACAGCCCTAAGAGACAAAAGATTAAAAAGATACAAACCATCTATCTTATCTATGATTCAAACCAATATATGTAATGGACATGTATACTTCAACTGTATGCCTAATTACTCAGTATCCTTAACAGACCCGTTATTCCTAAATTCATTAATCCTAGACGTCCACTTGCAAGGTGATGAATTTGAAAAATTCACCGAACAAGTATCGGTTATGTATAAGTTATATTTTAAATTAATGAGTTCCCAAATGAACCCAAAGTTCAACATGATAGGTTCTCGTATTCAAGAAGAAACTATTATACTCCAGATAGAAGCAGAACAGTCAAAGACTTTTGTTCCCAAAAGACTAAAATGGGATGAGATAACTATTCCAGAAGAATTCAAGATAGAGAACCCCCAGACTCCCAGAAACATAGAGCAGACTGAGATCTCAGATATAATAGAAGAAGACGACGGGACAGTATTGATTAGATTCAACTCTGTAAGGGAGAGACCTTCAACCTCCTTTAGATATGTTGAACCCAGTAGAAATTCATGTTCTGAATATTCTTTCCAACAACCCATCAGAGTATTCCATAAGTCACCCCTTCCAGAAGTTAATCAAGAAAATTATTCCCCGACATCATCCCAAATGAGACCAGATTTTACTGGAGAAATTAATATGATTAAAAAACCATTCATTAGTGATAGTTTTAGACTTATGAAAGAATTCCGAGAAGAATCCAAGCATTTTGATTGGTTCTCAAAACTCCATAGGACTTACCAAGAACAATTAACAAAAAATTGGATTAGTGATATATGGAAACATGAAATTAATTTCAACTTTGAAATATGGTTACAATATTACTTAGTGAAACAAGGCATCGAAGACCCTTACAATCAATCCCAAATTGATGTTCAAACCAGCCTATACAAAAAATGGCAACTGACAGATGGAAACATTGTGACTTCAATCCATCCTCCATTACAATCTATCAAGATTCCAACCAACGAAGGAGAAGTAACTGCTTCCCCTTTCAAAAGAGGAAAAAACAATAACGAACCAGTCAACATAGAAGACATTAAGAAGGTATATCATCAGAACAATTATTCAAACCAATTGCTACACACCATAGCGCATCAAGTTGATTCCCTATCCACAGAAATTAAAGGAGTTCAAAAAGAGTCAAACTCTAAATTCCCACTAAGTTATTCAGCACCACATTTCCAGCCAACAAGTTTACCTGTAGAAAATATCCGACCAATGAATCTGTTAGGACAAATAACTCTAGCCTTAGAAAAAATTAATGAAAACATTCCAAGTACGTCAAAAATAAATACTATAACAGAAAATAAAAATTTAGAAACTAAATCCGTAGGTAATTCAGATAGGGTGTTAAAAGAAGAAATTCCAGACCAACAGAGACCTACAAATATAATCACCTGCTACAAATGTGGCAAATCTGGCCACAAAAAGAGTCGATGCAGAACAAAAGGAAAAATAAAGAAAAAAATAAAAACAGCCTGCTAGAAAAAGGACTACAGACACACAAGACACCCAATGAGAACAAATTAATATATCGAATCCCTGACACAAGGAAACACTTAAAAATCAACCCAAATCAGCCTCTTAATGTTTCAAAAAATTTTGACCTAAACAATATTCATGAACTTCGATCAAAAATAAAATTATTAAAAAAGGAAATTAACCACATTAAAGGAAATCTACAACAAAAGGACATTACAAACCTTATTCAGAATACAACTATTCCAGACTCATTAGAAAAGGTACACCCCTTCTCCCTAAAAGAAATAACTATTTCAAGCACCCAACCTTCAAACCCTAAATCAATCTCCGCCATTAAAAAATTCAAATATCAAAAATGGTTCATATTCATAAATCTGGCCATTGGTGATTCCAAAACTACCCTTATTGCCATGGTTGATTCAGGCGCTGACCATAGTGTAATAAAAGACGGTATTTCCCCAACCAAATATTATGAACCAACAGAAGAGAACCTGATCACTGCAAATGGTTCCCCATTAAAGGTCATGGGCAAACTAACAAAGACATCAATATGCAATGAAAAGATTTGTTTTAAACACCAATTCATTGTTGTTGACAACCTGAATACTAATGTAATACTGGGAATTCCCTTCTTAACTCAGATTTACCCATTCGGGGTTAATTCCGATGGAATAAATACTAAGATCATGGGACAAAGGATCTTGTTTAAATTCATAACCCCGGTTAGATACAGAGAATTAAACACCCTACAAACTAATTCAATTTACCAAAAATTAGACCTAATCCAGAAAAAACAAAACAAAATCCTATATCTTAAAGATGATATACTATACCATAAAATAAATCAACAATTAAAAGACACGAGTATACAACAACGTATTAAGCAAATCCAAGACTTATACACTAAAGAGATCTGTTCTGACATTCCTAATGCTTTTTGGGAAAGGAAGAAACACATTGTCAGTCTTCCTTATGAAAAAGATTTCTCAGAAAGAAATATTCCAACCAAAGCCGACCTATTCAAATGAATCATGATCTTCTAGAAACATGTAAAACAGAATTACAAAACCTCCTTGATAAAGGATTAATACGACCTTCCAAATCCCCATGGAGCTGTGCAGGATTTTACGTCATGAAACAGGCAGAAAAGGAACGAGGAGTTCCTAGACTGGTAATCAACTACAAACCATTAAATAAAGTATTACAGTGGATCAGATATCCAATCCCAAACAAAAAGGATTTATTAAAAAGGTTATATAATGCCAAACTATTTTTCAAATTCGATATGAAATCCGGGTTCTGGCAAATACAAATTGCTGAACAGGACAGGTACAAGACAGCATTTACGGTACCATTTGGCCATTACGAGTGGAACGTAATGCCTTTCGGATTAAAAAATGCCCCCTCAGAATTTCAACGAATCATGAACGACATATTCAACCCTTATACCACATTTACTATAGTATACATTGATGATGTCCTCATTTACTCAGAAAACATAGACCAACATTTTAAACATCTCAAAACATTCTTTCATATCATAAAGAAAAACGGGTTAGTGATCTCATTGGCAAAAATGAAACTATTCCAAACCTCCATTAGATTCTTAGGGCATGATATTCACAGGGGAACTATAACGCCAATCAACAGATCTATAGAATTTGCAAACAAATTCTCTGATGAAATTAAAGACAAGACCCAACTGCAAAGGTTCCTGGATGTCTAAACTATGTATCCGATTACATTCCTAAAATACGAATTACCTGTGCACCATTATTTAAAAGACTTCAAAAGAACCCTCCAGCATGGTCAGATAAGCTCACCCAAATAGTCAGGCAAGTCAAGGAAAAGGTTCACACATTACCTTGCCTATGCATTCCACATCCTCATGCATTCATGATAGTAGAAACAGATGCATCTGACATAGGATACGGAGGCATACTAAAACAAAGATTCACCAATCCATCACAAGAACAGTTGGTTAGATTTCACTCTGGTATTTGGATTGGCCCTCAGAAATCATATTCTACAATTAAAAAGGAAATACTCTCCATTGTCCAATGCATTTCCAAATTTCAAGATGATCTTTTAAACAAAAAATTCCTTCTTCGTATAGACTGCCAGTCTGCCAAATATATTCTTGAAAAGACGTTCAAAATATTGCATCTAAACAAATCTTTGCTAGATGGCAAGCTATTCTTTCTGTTTTTTATTTTACTATTGAATATCTCAGAGGTTCTAATAACTCTTTACCTGATTTCCTAACTCGTGAATTTTTAACTACAGCCTCGACATGAACCAGATTCCAAACATAAACCAGACTTCAAATCCTTCCAACTACCCTGCAAAAACATCAAACCTCGCAAAGAAAAGCCACCAGTTCTTATACTACTCCTCTTACCCCTTCCGAACGACTCATATTCTTCCAACGAGATCGGGAAGAACTCACTTTACAAATCGTAGAAAAACTCCCCGATGAACTCTCTGACAGAATAATACAAACACCTAGTACCGCTGAAACCAATCTCATTCATAAGATAAACCAGCTTCACCATTCACTTCCTAAAGGATCCACCTAGTCATTAGACCAAATTTCTATTTTCCAAAACTTCTGCTGAATCCAACCACATCCCAGTCTCAAAAAATTTGGGCCATAGAAATGGTCTTTGTTATGGACTTGTCTCTCATTCCTATAAAGATCGAATCCACCTATTTCCAACATTAACCACCGCTTCTCTGAAATTAAAAGACCTCTGTTCGGACAAACTGTACTTCAAATTCCACTCAACTCCACCTATCTGGGAGAATATTGAAGACTATGAACCAGCCCAACATATAGTGCTGGTCACAGAATACTTCGGTTGGTGGGACTCCATTCCAACCCAATTCCTCGCCAACATCAAAGTGACAGATTCCTCTCCGACAAAGGACGACATGTCTCAAAAGGTGACAGATTCCTCTCCGACAAAGGATGAAGTGACTCAAAGGCAGATTCCTCTCTGACAAGGACGAAATGACTCAAAGCCGCTAGATTCCAAAGCCGACAAACAAGACAAGACTCAAAGCAAAGAAATGACAAGATTTCTCGCCAACTCATCACTCCAGAAGACTCGGCTCCTCTCTATAAATTCAAGGCCTCCTCATCCATTCAGGGTAGAGGGAAAACAGAAGAGCAAAATCAGAGCAGAAAAACAGAGCAAAATTCCACTTTGAAATCCTCCTTCTCTCCTTAGAATTCCAAGTTGTATTCAAGTTGTATCCAAGTTGTATTCAAGTTGTTTCCTGTATTCAAGTGGCTTCCTGTGTCTAAAGACAGTTAATTCAAGCCAAGATCCTGTAAGCTCTCACCTTGCAATTTCATCCTTTACTCTAATTTAAGCATTCCATAATTAAGTAGAGTTTGCATTCATCTTGTCGATCAAGAGCTCACACAACAGGGTTGCATTGCGCACCTCCAACTCATTTTAAGAGGAATCAAGGAGGCAGAAGTACAGAACCCGTCACAGGGTATTCGGCTTCTAGTCCTGTTACGAGCGATCGTTCATACATACTCACTGTGCACTAATTACTATTCACAGTTACTGTTCATAATTACTGTTCACAGTTACTATTCACAGTACTGTTCAAATTACTGTTCATGAGTACTGTTCATGCACTACGGTACTGTTCATATATACGAAAATTCACTGTTCATATACTATTCATACATAACGTGAATTCAAAGTTCTAAATAAACCTCTGTCTATATCATATCTACCCTTACTCCCGGCCTGTCACGACCCCCTGGGCTCCCTCCTGGTATCAGAGCTTTCCATATCAACATCGCCTTCATTAGCAGATTCGTTCCGACATCAAATGATGCCAATGCTTTCCATATCTAAAAACCACATTGATCACAAACACAAACAAAACTCATCGCAAGTACGAGCAAACGAGATTTGCAAAAGGTCAAACGATGCCCAAATGCTTAACTGAGACCTCAGGAAGGGGGCTCCCCGCCCTGTTTCAGTACCCACGACGACCTAACCGTGTATGTTGATCCGCGAATTACTTTGCGTCGGGGACAGGGTTGAGGGAGAGCAATGCCAGGGGCGATAGGGATTGGTAAAGAGGAAATGAAAATATAAAAAGAAGTGATGATTGAGAGGAATCAATTTATGTCTATGTGGATGAGGTTATAGTGAATAAAAATAGAGGGTGAATTTTTTCCCCAATCATGAAGGAAAGTAGGTAGCTGTAGTGAATTTTTTTTCTTCTATTTTTACCTCTATATCTCTTTTTTTTTCCTTTAGATCTTTTATTTCTTTTGGACGAAGTATTTCTTTTCTACATATTTAATTACCTCAACTATATTATTTTTAGAAATAACTAATTTCCTGCTATTGTAGATAAATAAAGATATTATTTTGTTGGACAATGGTGAGTTTATTATGAATTGGCGGGTATCAAGTTGCTCAAAATAAGAGATATAAATAAATTATAGAATAAAACTTCGTATCATTTAGAAATTATTCTACTTTTAAGGAATATTACGCGCATGGCATGTGCTCAAACTTTTCTCTGTCTTCTTCATATAAGGTCTAAGTACAACCCGTTTGAGAATCCGACCCGCAATCTGACCCGACCCGACCTAAAACCCCTAAAATCTCTTCCGCGCCCCCTGCTCCCCAATTCGCTCCTCTCTCTCTTATTGATTTTCACTGAAGCCCTGATTACAAGATTCTTCTAGTTCAAGGTACGGCTTCTTAAAGAGCCCTTCTCAAATTTATTATTCTCCTTTTTTTTGTCTTATATCTTTTTACGAGTATAGATTGTATTAGTTTCAATATCTGGCTCTGGTACTACATACAGAGTTCTTTTATAATTTCACAAATTTATAATGGATCCATGAATCCTATAAGATTTGACCCAAATACGATCCGTTGAACTTTTTCCTCCAGATGCCAAACTTGGTGATCTTCAGATTACTTGAATTATTATATTTATTCCCTTTTCGTCTCAATTTTTGAAAAGATACCTTCTTTTTGAATTTCTATTTGATAGAATTTTTTTTGTTTGAATCAGGAATGGCATACTGCAATGCTCGAGATTTCATGTTTTGCAGCATCTGCGGAACCCTTCTGTCATTCGATTCCGTCGAGGTTGCCAGGTGCCCGCTTTGTAAATTCGAGCGGAGTGCATCAGGTATTTTAATCCAATTTCTTGCCTTTTACTTACAAATTAACTTGTGCTTTTTTAATTGTAATTTTAGCCATATTTTACATCAATTTAACTTTCTAAGCTGTTTGAATTTTCCAACATTTAAATTGTGTCTGGAGAAGCGGATCAAAAGTATGATCTGTATATATCTGAATCAATTGGTTATGGTGTTTCTTGTCTTAAAAGTGCTAATGAAGACATCACATCTCATTCTCTGATCTTCAGAAGTTTCATGGAGTATCCAGCCTATTTGGATTTCTCTAGACTACAAATTATGACTAATGTAGGTTATATATCATGACAGCGTTATTGTAGTAACGGTTAAGGCTCCTTGTTAACAATATTGTTTAATAATAAAAAAAGTCATGGCCCAATCTGTTTGCTGCTGCACAATCAAGAAGTTAATTCCATCTCATTACTCTCAAACCGTTGTTACTTGCTAACAAAATTGGTAACAAATGGTACCATCTTCTCAGCATAAAGAATCAGGTTGGATTTAGTTTCTTTGTAAATATAAAGGAGAATGTCTGAATAGTTGGTTAGCTTCTCTCAGGTAGACAGAATCCTAGATGAATATGCATTTTGATTTTGATAAGATTTCGATGCAAGTAGATTGTTGGTGACAAAGTAAAATTTAAATAGAACAATTGATTTAATAAGTTTCTCCGGGATTGTTACCTAGGTTCATGCAAACTTTCTTTGAGAAGGAACTAAACCAGAGAGTGAAAGGAGAGGTTGGCTAGGCTAATGTTTAAAAAAGCAGTAGGTGGCACTAGGCATGGTTCAAAGTCGCGGTCTCGGCCACCGACTCGGCGGGCACTGAGACGCATTAGTCGCGACATTGCGGAACGAACTCGGCCGATACGCACAAAACATTACATAAAAAGCTCAAAAAATTCTGAAAAAAATCACGACAAATTTTAAAAAATATAGACATCAATATATATGTATCACATGTCTAAAACGTATCACATAGCTTACTAAACATAAAGAGAATAAATACATGCGTCGTTAGTAGAAATATACCAAAATGAAAATATATTTTTACTACATCTATACTTCTTAATTAACTTTAAATTATCTTAGATCTATACTATTAAATTAAATTAAAATTATACTAAATTAAATTTAAATTAAGAGGGGTGAGACAGAGACAGAGAGAATGAGAGACAGATAAGTGGGTGAAAGAGAGACAGAGAGAGACAGCGAGATCAGGGGTAGGAGCTCAGTCTCTCAGTCTGTCTCACTCACTCTTTCTCTCAGTCTGAAAGAGACTTACCTGGAGCTGGAGGCGGGCGGTGACGGGCGATGGACGACCCAAGTCCGGGTAAGCCCAAGATTCAGTTTTGCTATTTTTTCCTTTTATGCACAAAGAAACGGGTCGGGTTTACACCGCTGACTCAGATCGGCCTTGACTCGGTCGACTCTGCCGAATCGACTGAGTCAAGGCCGATTTCACCAAATCTCGCCCTAAAACTTGGAGCACGTCGCGTTATCGGATCGACAACTGCCATTCCAATTACGTCTCGGCCAAGTCGAGTCCGACTCGGTTGAGATTTTGAACCTGGCACTCTGCATCATAGGGCGTGTTTGGTTGCAAGGAAGTGGGCGGAAGTAAGAAAATGGGAAAGTATAATTGCTCACTTCCCTATCTATCCAAACACCAGAAAAAGAAAATGAGAAAACCCCTTTTCCTTTTCTCTTTTTGCTTTTAAACAATTACTTCTTCACTTCCAGGGGGTACAGTTAATTCTGTAGTCCTGTAAATCTCATTTGTAAAAAGTTGCAGCTCAAAACAGTTAATTTTGTGGTCATGTAAATCTCACTTGCATTTTAATTACAATCTATTTTTTATTTTAATATTATTTTGTGGTCAACTTTTTCACTTTAACTTTCACATTACCATCCAAATACCGGAAAAGACATAATATTTTTCAAACCACACTTTCAACAACATCCAAATACCGGAAAACTCACTAACCAATTCTCTAACGTCAAAAAGAACTATTACTACTTTTTACTTCCTCATTTCCGCCCCTAACCAAATAGCCCCCTAGTTGAAGACTAGCGCTTAGCGGCCTAGGTAGGGACTAGACGGGGTCTAGTCATTTTCTTATTTTTTTTAATTTTTATAATTTATTTAGGTGCATTTCATATTCAACAATATTAAGAAAATCATAAAAAGTACCAAAAATTTCATGCACTTATTTTATATAACACCAATTTTTTAGTTGAAGTTAAAATTAGTTTCATGCCTAATTTATGAAGCTATGATCAAGTATCAACTGGTATCTTATTATTTGCAGAATTATTTGGTCATATATAATTGATCGACTCATATTTCAATCAAAGAGGTTGGATCCGCTTGGGGGCGAGGTCAACCCACTTGGAAGCAGGTTCAACCCGTTTAACAAAAAAAAAAAAGAAAGCGGCCCATGTGCAAAGCGGGCCCAATCCCTCTTATAGTCAAGCCTGGGCGCTAGCAGCGCCCAAGGAGGCCGCCCAGGCACAAAGCGTGCCAGCCCTAGGGCCGCCTCTGCCTAGGCGGGGCCTAGGGGGCACCTAGGTCAACTTTTAAAACACTAGGCTAGGCTTAGTTGGTATCGTTGTAGTATCCTCGTGAGTTCATAGCATTCTTCTTCCCTCTTTGATTAATGATCCCTTGTTTTTTTCCCTTTCGATTGGAAAGGTTGGAACACTACCAATGTTTAGTGAGTGGTTAGGGGAATCTTGTTGCCTGTAAATGTAGAGGATGCCCAAAGCTGTCTCATCCCACATATGTAAATTTGGATTAGTCCTTGTGATTGAGGGGATGATGGAATCGTCTGTGCATATATATATATATATATATATATATATATATATATATATATATATATATATATATATATATATATATATATATATATAGAATATGCTATTCGATCAAAGGAAATTATGTTTAGTATATTCGTATATCTTGTATGTTTAACATATGTGTTTGGTCTCCCATTCTATCTGCTATACTTATTCATGCTTATTGTGATTGCACTTACAAGATCTATTTTTGGGAAGATCAATCTCGAATTAGACATTAGCAACAAAAGTTACGTGCATATAACTTACTGTCATGTAACATATCGTCAAAGGTAAGTACGTGCTAGGTGTATGTTATCATGCATCATAATTCAGAAGTTAAATAGCAAAAAGCCCTTGTACTATTAATCATGTAGCACTAATACCCTCTAAACTAGGTTATTAACAACACCCCTTGAGTTGACGGTGTAATTGTTTCCCTTTTCACCCTTCTATTTGTCTTCCTCTTCATATCTTCTCTTTCACTCCCCATCACTTGCTTCTCCAAAACCCATTCTTTAATCAACTTAAACCATTTTTTCTTCATCTCTTTTCCTCTCTCCTAACTACTTCGTATCTCCCCTCCTCATCTTCCTTTCCCCCTTCACTCCTCTCACCTATGTTTTCAAACTCATCCTTCAAACCAAACCCAACCTCCTCCCCTCTCACTCTCTCCCCCTCCCCTCTCACTCTCTCTCCTCCTCTTCAAAACCTAGACCCAAATTCAAATCTAATACCTCTCTTCCCCCCTCCAAAATCCAAATCAACCTAAAGACCTTTGCTCTCTCTAAACCCAAACTCGACCTCTTTTTCTCCAAGAAGACCGAAACTCTTGCCCAAACCCAACCTCAAAACCCCAAAACCCGCTAGCTCCAAGTTCTTGTTGTTACAACTGCTACTACAAAGATGTTAACAACCCCCTGCAGTTGTTATTGTAGAGATGTTAAATATACAGAGAGAGAAGTGAAACTGAGAGAGAGAGCTGAATGAGAGAGAGGTTTAGAAAAAGAGAGGGAAGGAGCAGCAAAAGAAAGAAAAAAGACGGGTAAAATTGAAAATATAATTTTTTTCTGACCCCAACAGTTAAGTGAGAGAGTATTTCTATTAATAACTTAGTTCATGGATTATTAGTGCTCTCTTGTTTATAGTACATGTGGTCTTTCTGCAATTCAACCTAATTTATATTTCTGCAATTCTCTCAAATTGTGACTATTAAGTAGCAGAGATAGTCCTCCAAAGAGCTCACAGGAGAGAGGAGCTTATGTAGCGTACATAAAACATGCGGAGAAAGGCTTTATTGTTGTGTTGTAATACCCTCACTGACTTCTAAGAAACACTAATAATGATCTAACTGTTAAATGCAGTAGAACAGTGACACATCTCTATTCAGGATTTTATACTCTTAAAGAATTTGCATGTACCAAAAAAATACAAGAAAGAGTAATCTTGATTATTCTATTATACATTGATCTGGTTTATAGGCTAATTACATCTTATATGGACGTGTCAACTAATCAAATCATTCAATTCTATTAAGAAATTAACGGCTAAGCAACATTGTCATTTTTGTATTTGTTATTATTTGGAAGAATAGCGGTTGCATGATGCAAGCAGGATTTGAGCTCCATACCTCTTGCCCGTTGCAAAGAGATTTTACCACTATAACTACAATGACACTGTCACATTGTCATATTCAAAATGTCAGTTTAATGACTAACTGGGATTTTAAAGTTTAAGGAGAGTCCTTCAATATAAGAGAACTCGAATAAGTGCCCAAACAAGGAATCAAGTAGCCATTTAGACAAGTTCCTTATAGCAAGTAAATTAGCAACTTCTCAGCTAAGAAACTCTGTTTTTTTGTGGGGCCTTTTTTTGTTTCCTTAAATTAAGGTAGTATTTATAGTCAGGATGATGATGTCATACATCAAGAATGTGTTTTATTTGGCTCTTTTGCTTGTTTTGGTCTTCTCTGTAGTAAAACTGTCATCTTTACCCTTATTCTAAATTCTAGACTTAGTTGGAGAATTTTGGAGGGTAAGCTTAGTTGCTCAAGTTAAAATGTGTGACCAATAAATATAGGCTTTTACTATCTGCTTGCCATATGAAGTTTCAGTTTGCTTATACTTTTTTGGGGATTTGGCATAAACTTAGAGGTTTGATGTCAAATTGACACATGCTAACAAAATTGTGTTAAAGCTTTCATGGAACCTTGTGCACCATAGCAGACCTGTCCAATGACAGTGGTGGTGACTATGTTTTGGCATTGAAAGGCATAATGGCTGGACCAATCCACATGGAAAATCTATCTACAGTTTATGCCTTCTTTTGCGTACCTAAGTGGCCTCTTTACTTACTTTGTCATCTTTTCTATCTGTGATAGTAATCAAATTGCCAACGATAAGATAGACATATTCTGCAATTTATGTCTTCTCTTAGACAAGAAGCATTATGATTAATGTTCTTGACTTTTTGACATTCGTAATCTTTTTCTATCTTTCTATGTTAGTGTTATTTTTGCACTATGATTTGAAGACGAGTGTCTTACTCCGACAGGAATACGGGGTGTGGACATGACAATTATCCAAAATTCAGACACGAGGACACGGCTAAATATGCAGATGTCTTATGAATATATGCATAATTGACTAAGAATTATATGTATTAGGCTAATATTAATGCACGAAAGAATTTAATTTTCGTAAAATGATCTACAGGATAGTTAACTTTTGCCAAAGTCTATAATATATTTCTCTTATGCTTTTTTTTTTGAAGTAATTAATGATTTACATATTTGTAAGTGTCGGATATAGATGGACACACGTGTAATGTCTGCATGTATGGGACACACCAATTTTTTGAGGGATAAGTGTCTTACATATCATAGGTCTTGCATTGAAAGTTGGCGATGGGTTTGTTGCTAAGTGTTTTGCATTTCTTTTGTTTTTGATGCATTAACTATCAGATAGAAGATAATACAACAGTTTATGTTATTTGATGTCCTACAAATGTAAACTATATTGTGTCTTTATATAATTTTGAAAGTGCAAGTTAAGATTATTTCCTGAGGTGCTTAACAGTTTTGTAGCCTGAAGTAGTTGGCAAAAGTAGTGGGTTTTAAAATTGTTTAGAGCCACTGCATGTTGTGTTTTTACTATATTTCTACCTTTTGTCTCTCTTCTCTTGCATAAAACTTTGGAAGTCCTTGTGTGCGATGCTTTCAGGTTGAAGGACTCATGAGTAGATCTGACATGCTTTCTGGCTCCTGTTTTCTGTACTGATTACTGAATTACCAACCTACCCTTTTTTACGCGAAGTAAAAGTTATTGGTAGATCTTCTTTCTGTCTGATTGAGCCAGATTAGGGTTTTACATTTTTGGAACTTATTTATATCTCTACAATGCTAGTGTGGTTAGTTTCAATGGTGTAAGTTGTATGATGACACCCCATTGAAGCTTCAGGTAAACACTGCTTGCCTGACTAATTATGTGATGTCGATGAGGGCAACAACTGTATCTTCTTTTAGATTTTTTCTCGTCAATGTCCTGGAATTTTCATAAGGATACTCCCTCAAATATCTGAATTACTCTTGACATGTTAGCACTATTTGTTTCCTGTCACTTGTGTAATTTAGCATATTTAGGTTTTTTTTGGCAATCTTTATGGATACATTTGGAAGAGCATTTTAAAACAGGTAATGATAAATATTAATTTTTACTCCTCAAAACGCAATATTAAAAGGGCATTTATTTTTTCAATGAAATTTAAGAAGTACATTATAAAGTTTTATTATTTTAACTTTATAGTTCTTAAAAATGGAACGCCCCAAATGCTATAAATGTAATTTTTTAATATAACCATGGTATCCTAAGTAAACATTCGATTCATTCCCACTTTTGTAAGCAATGCATTTAAACAATTTCAATGTTTAATAATTTATAGAATTTTAATTGCTATTTTGAGATTGAGGTCGTGAGATGAGCATGAGACAAATTCAATTGCAAACCTCTCCAAAGGGTTTGCATTATAATAGTAGAGATAAGAAATCCATTTCACATTAATGAGAGGTTTTCATTGATTAATTGATGTATGACTGGAAGTTTCTCATCTTAGATTAACTTTTTTTTAAAACATTCTCTTTTCTTATCTTATTTCATTCTATATTTTTTTTTTACCCTTCCACCAGTGTACTAATCTGTGCTGTTCAATACTTGAATTTTTTGGCATACTGTTGGGATAAGAAATAAAATTAAAGGAAAAAGAAAGGAAAAAGAATCCTGCGGCGATTCATTAATGTGTCAATATTAGCTATGAACACATGCATTTATATCAATTTTAGCTATGAGCACATGCATTTATTTTCTTTTCCTTGATAAAATTCTAAGTTCAATTCTGTTTACACAGAGATCGAAGGAAGAGAAACACAATATTCAATCACTGCCGAGGTAAGCATGCATTATTACGACGATTGATTTCTTTGTAGCATCACAATTAATCACGTTTGTCCATGGAATAAATACAATTGCCACATTTAGGGTGCGTTTGGACGTCCACCAAAATCACACGAATATGTGATTTAGTTGGACTTTGAAAAAAAAAATAGTTCAGGATATTTTTTTTAAGTGAGTGTTGGATATGAAAGAGAATATTAAAATTTCCTAAAATCATGATTTTGAAACTTTTACTATAGTAGAAATTTAAAATTGCATAATTGTTTATCTAGCCTATGCACATGCCATGTTTCCTGTTTTGACTTTTTGAACCAAGTAATCAATGAAAATTAAGATTCTTAAAATTCTGACTTCTTAACGTTTCAAACCGAATAATCAATGAATACTAAGATTCTTAAAATCCTGACCTTTTTTTTTCCAAATGCAGCCTTAGTGGAGTATGCTACTGCTATTATTGGAGAATGAGGTTTATGATTTAGGTCTTTAACTTCTAGAAAAACAAAGTTTTATACACCTAATCTTGTTCCTACCGCTCAAAAGAAGCAAGAAGGAAAATGATGTAACTACCTCTGTAGGCCCGACTGCACATGCTCTGTCCACTCAATCATCAGCTGACAGGGAGATGAGCAAGAACTAGCTATAATAAATAATGGGATACAGAATGGCACCCAACCCTCCAGACTCGAAACATCCTTATTCTATTTTCTTGTTGATGATAGTTTTAGCCGGCCATTTTGATCAAGGAATATCAACCATTTATGCAACAGAAAAAGGGGAACATTAACCATTTTTTACGAAATGTTCTGAACTTCTACATGAGAATGTTTTCATGGAAACCATATTTGCATGGGTTAGGAATTCTTTATTGTTAAGCTCCACAATATAATATATCAGAAGTAGGAAGTATTTAATTGATGATACTAGAGTCGCTACCCTCTAGTGATTAACAAGAAAAACCTCTAAAGTGCTATCACCATCTTTAGTATACATAACTATGAGTTATTCTTGATATCTCCTAAATCTTATTGGTTGTTACCTCTTTATTCTTTCTAAGATTGAATTTTATCTATCCGGCATGTCTAAAGCACACTTCATGTGACCACTGTTTTCAGTGTCTTTCACTAGTATGCATATGTGGTGGTATTTAACTCCGTGTCATTTGGTTTTTGCAAAAGAAGAGAAACGATTTGGTCTTAAAGGTTCTGGATTTATAAATAAAGAAATTTCTGATTTTACTGGTCTTGGTCAAGAGATGATCAAGAATGATATTTTTTTTTCCGAGTCTACTACTAAGTGTAGGGAGGTTAATTTAGGTTGTCTTCCTTTGGCAAATTGAATGGTATTACTTTTATTAGAGGTTTTGATAATGAGGATTTGGTGGGGGTAGAGATTTCAGTAAATTGTCAATTCCCTTGGTCCCCTGAAGTGAACAACCAACTCGTCAAATGCCTCCCTCTCAGAATGAATTCAGGCATTGGATAAACCCTTGAGTTGGTACATTTGGATTTTTGATTGTTGGAACCCTAAGTGCCTTGGAAAGCCACTTTTGTCCATCATGAAAACCTAAAGACGAAGTATTTTCTATCGTTGTTTTTAACTGACTGCAAAGCCATATAGCATGAACACTTCTATCATGAATTTGCGGTCGTGATAGACACTAACACTTCTTTGGATACTACTCAATTACTTCAGACCTAACATGTCCCGAGTTATATACTATGTTTTTTAATTTAGGGCACTTGCAACACTCCTTGGACACACCCTATATTTCTCTTAGTTATTTGTTTACATTACATATTTTACATATTTGGAGATATTTATTTACTTTTGCTTATGTATCAAGGAGAAAATATATCATCAAATACTGACTTGTATAAAAACTATGATAAGTTTAAATATGTTTTGATATAAGAATGAGTTGTTTACAGAGTTGAAGTGCCAAAGTCTATTTCCTTTGTAAAGTCATAAGAATGTATGATAGATTAAAAATTTAATATATATGGAATCGTTGTATGTTTTTATGAGAAATGTTTGTCTGGAATTTTGGAGTAAGGGATTTCTATGCATGTATGGATATATGGACTTTTTTTGATACATACATACATACATATATATATATACATACATATATATATATATATATATATATATATATATATATATATATATATATATATATATATATATATATATATAAGAGAGAGAGAGAGAGAGAGAGAGAGAGAGAGAGAGACTTGTGTAGTTCCGAAAGGATTCGAGCCCGAATCCTTCCTACTTAAATACAACCATACATCATTTGAATACAAGATCCATTCCGTTGAAGTTGATCTATATTATTTCAAGAATTTATAAATCAAAAATCAAGTATTTTAAATACTTTTTGTCCATGCATCAAGTAGGGAAAAATGGACGGCTTAAATAGTGAGTTGGTTAGTTTAATGGTGTAGAGCATTTGAAACCTAACAAAAATTGGTTTGTAGGGGTTTTTAAATGTTTAGATCACGATCAAATGGTCGGATCGAGAATTTTTTGTATGTCTAAAGACATAGATCTAGCTAACTTACTACTTTCGGCCATCCATTTAGCGCCGTTTGATGGATGGACAAAAAGTATTCAAAACACTTGATTTTTTATTTTTAGTTATTTAAATAATATAGATCAACTTCAATGGGGTGGATCTTGTATTTTAATGTCGGATATTGGTATTTGAGTGGGAAGGATTCGGGCTCGAATCCTTTCAGAACTACACAAGTCTATCTCTCTCTTTCTTTATATATATATATATATATATATATATATATATATATATATATATATATATATATATATGTGGCACTTGAGGAAATTTCCTCAAATAGTGATAAAAAAGTCACTCTATCCTTCTGGTTGATTCGATCAGGCTCTGTCATATTATTGTTCATACTTTATGATGATCATACACTAAAAGTAATGTACATATAATGAGATATGATCGTACATCCAGCGTATATAAAATTAATAGTGTTTTAAGACCAAAACATATTGTATCCGGTTGATGTACGACACGATCATCGTAAGGTATGAACATCAACATTGTGGGGCTTGGTTGAAACAAAAGAAGTGGAATGATTGACACTTTTGACCGCCAACTTAGGAAATTTCTTCACGTGCCACATGACACCCATTAATCTTATATAAATATTCTCATGTCACATCACGGTTCCCCTGTGTCCTTACTTTTTAAGGCACTGTAGCAGCAATTGTCCGTGTTATGTACATGTGATGTGAAAAGAAAGAGGGGGTCTAAGGATTTTGAAAAAAGATGAGAGTGAAAGAAAATAACTAAAGATTACCTAATGGATAAATAAAAAGACCTTTTACCTTTCTGAATCTCACGCGCTTCACACCGCACACTCCTTGATCTTACCTCACACCGCTTCACGCCGCACGCTTGATCTTAACTTCATAGGTAGAGATTCACACCCCACTATGGGAGGCATACCCACCCCTCAAGGGGAAAAATCCCAAAATAATTTTCTCAAAATTCTAATTTATTTTTATTGAAAACAATGGAGCCTTTAAATAGACTTACAACTTATTCAGTTCTTTCTCACAGTCGATGTGAGACTAAAATAAAACACAAGAATAAAACAAACACAAGACTACTAAATAAAAGAAATTCAGACTCGAACTCAAAACAATAAGAAGCTGACTCGATGTCCCTATCATTCTCGCCAGGTGGGAAGAACTCGACCTTGTCGAGTATACATGTGATGGTGGTGACTCGATATCTGAATCTGAAGCTATTGTTGTTGATCTTGATGGAGATGTTGCAGATGTGGTTGCTGAACTTTTTGCCTGTTGAAGAGGTTGTTGTAGAGGAGATTGTTTGGATCTTTGGTTGTTGAGGAGGTTGTTGTGGAGGAGATTGTTGAGATCTTTGAGTGTTGAGGAGGTCGTTGTGTAGGGATTATAGAGATCTTTGACTGTTGAGGAGGTCGTTGTGGAGGGATTTGATTTTTGGCTAAGAGAAAGATTAGTGGTTGAGATTTTGATATGTGGGAGGAGATAAAAGAGGGTAGAATTTAGATTTATTTTGGAATTCTGTCAAAAGGGATGAAAAGGAAAGTGAATGAAGTAACAAAGTGCAGCGGTTATTCACCGGTATTACCATTTCATTTCAACACTCGCAATGAATGGTTTAAACAAAATTGTACCGATTTCACACCGGGAATTTTTTCACAAGAAATTTGTATTACAATTTAATTTTCATCACTCGTTACTTTTTCCTAACCATGCTCTGATACCAAATTGATGTGAAACAAAAGAGGGGTCTAAAGATTATGGGAAAAGATGAGAGATGAAAGAAAATAACTAAAGATTACCTAATGGATAAATGAAAAGACCTTTCACCTCCCAGATCTCACGTCGCTTCACACCGCACGCTTCTTGATTTTGACCTCACCTCGCTTCATACCACATACTCAATCTTAACTTCACGGTTAGGGCTTCACACCCCGCCATGGGAGGCATGCCCCTCAAGAAAAAAAAAAAAAAACCCAAAAACAATTTTCTCAAAATTCTATTATACTTTTATTGAAAACAATGGATTCTTTAAATAAACTTACAACTTATTCAGTTCCCTCTCACAGTCGATGTTGGACTAAAATAAAACACAAGAGTAAAACAAACATAAGACTACTAAATAAAAGAAAATACAGACTAGGACTCAAAACAATAAGAAGCTGACTCGATGTTCCCATCAATATGTCCTGTGTTTGTGCTCGTGCTTCTTAACTACCAAGGTTTCCTTCCATGTTATTTATGAAATTACCTTAGGGTGAGCAATTTGCCTGAACCTCGTTATGGTCTGAAATTTCTTTTAAGTAGTATACCTGACTGGAGGCTTAATCAGAATGCCCAAATACTGAATGGTTTGGCCTTGTAGGCTAGATGATTATATGGCGCCTTGTCAGGATTAAGTAAACCTTTAGCTAGAGGAAGGCATTAAAAGACTTGCAGGCTACTTTCTTATTGGTAGGCTACTTTCTTATTGGTAGATTAAAAAGAGTTAAAGCATAGAAGCTGAAGTTGCAACTTTTTTTTCTATTCACAAGCAAAAGGCTGTTTGTTGTCTTTTCTCCCATTTATATGTTTTACTCGATTCCAGCCTTGGAAGCAGCTTAATCTGTTAGTTTCTGGTTTTAGTGGTTCATATTGTAATGAAGATGCAAGGTAAAAAAGTTTTGGGTAGGATATAGGCTGATGAGTGGTCTCGAAGCGATCAGGTTGAGTTTTGGGTGTGGAACAAGGCCCGAACCGGCACTTTGGTAGGTCTTAGAAGTCTGGGGCTGTCCCTTGTTGGATTACTTGTAGCTTGAATAGAATTTTTGTTGACCACAGTCAGACAATACAAGTCATAAAAGATGGCTAGGTAACTTTTTTGTGTATTTCAGTCTATTATTGAGGTGCTACTGTGCTAGTCCTCTTGTTGGAAGTTTCTGGGTGAAGCATTCTTTTTATTTTGGTTGCTTGATTTCTAGTTTTTGGAGTGTGGAATAGAAGAGTTATATGAACAACGCTAAAGTAACAGTGAAGAAGCCTTTATCCCAAAATATAGTAGAAGGATGTGTTTCTTCATGTAGCTGTACCAAGGGTATCTCAATGTTTGCACGAATAATTATTACTTTTTTTGTAAAACTTCAATCCAGGTTCATTTTTGGTCTACTCGCCTTTGTGGCATCTCCAACAGCAATTCCAACAATTCTATAGCTTCTCCTAACTAGCACGCCCTGAATTGTACATGTCCAACATTTAATCCTCCACTGAAGCTACTGCTAACTTCTCACAAATAAACTTACTCTATTCCTTGTTCTATCTTTTCCACTGTTTCCCTTATCCATCTCAATCTCATTTCTGCTGTACCTTTCTTTTTTCTTTCTATCTTATTTATTTTTGGGAATTTTGTGTCTTGATTGTCCAATATGAACAACATTCATTAAGCATGGTTGATCATATGGAGGAGTTTGTTTATTTATAAAGTGAAGTAAAAATTGCAAGAGGGAAGGTCAAACCTCTTACTTTGGTTATTTCAAGGACAGAACAAACATAAAATTATTAGGGGTTAAATACTAGAAAACTCAGAAAGAACCTCTTAGTCAGCATCTCATATAAAAAATGAGAGTCCACATCAAAACACGATCCTGCACTGGAAAAATAGGAGTGTAGAGATTAACATACTCGGAAAGCTTGAAGTGCTGATACACCAAGGATGCTCTATTGTCTCCATGATAATGTCAAAGGCACAAATGTAAACTGCTAACTTGCTAAAGATAACGTCATTTGGCAGATGGCTTGTATATAAAGATTAGAACATTCAAAGAGCAGCATTACAAGGATAATTGGTCATTTGGAAACATGTAAGGCTTATATTAGTTTGAGAGATGGAACAGACATTTTTATTCTTGGTGTTCTACCTTTGGAGTTGAGAAATCATGTCTGTGGTATACTAATCCTTTTTAGAGGATCTTTCAGTGAGAATTTGTCAAAACTTGCATCTTGTATTTTTGAGAGCAATTTGAGTGGGTTCTTGATAATAGTAGTTCTCAACTTGCATGAAATGTGTTGTACAATATTTTGGATGAGTATTGATGCACTAGTTTTTCTGTGGTAGTTGCTGTGTGTAAGGCTACTTCAGTTTTTCTTTGATAGGGCAGATCTTCTCTCTTTTTCCAAGTTCAAACCCGAGTTAAAGGACTGAAAAGAGGAACATAGAAATCGATCTTAATCTATCGGAAATTTGTTACAGTGAAGTTATGTATTGTTTGTCAAAATAGCAACTGGTTTAGAAGCAAAGTTCCGTTTCCTCATGTCATCTACCACTTCCAGAATTTTCTTTTCTGACATTTTTCTGCACCTTCTTCTAAGCTAGGCAACACAACAACGACCACCGCCATGCATCCCTTACCCAAAATCTTTGGGGTTACACTATACAAATCCTTCTTCTTCATTCAGCTTCTATACGCACCCTTCTATGTTGTGATAGCAGCTATAATAATTGATGAGGATATCACGTCAGTTACCACTTGCTTTATGTCTTAGCCTATTTTGAGTGTAGTTGTTTTCTTTATTGTATTTTTTTAGTACCACATCGGTTATCTGAGAACTGAACTTTTGTAAGGCCGATAAAATGGGCCCCAGACTTCTTTATTGAGCAGACAATGAATAATTAAAACTTTTCCGGTAAATTCTTTTGAGAGTGCTCTTGAGTTTTGGGTGTGAAGCCCGTGGTGTGCAAGGGGTGCCAAGCCCAAAGTTATCTGGTTTTTTTCCAACTCTAATCTCTCTTTTCATTTTATTTCTTATAATATCTTAGTTTTTCCTTTTTATTTGTATTCGAAGGTGATTGCAATCTTATATTATATCAATTTGGTATTAGAGCTTTGGTCCCAATCCCCTTTGAATTTTTTCTCTTCTCTAAATCCTAGATCTAGATTTAGATCTACTTTGCAAAAAAAATCGATTACTGTTAGATCTATCTAGATCTAGATCTACTTTGCAAAAAAAAAAGAAAAAAAAGAAAAAAAAATACCGATTACTATTCACAGTGAACAGTAACCTTCCGGTTACTGTTCACGTCCTCCCCAAAGCCCAACACTCGTTCGTTTCGGAGCCTGTTTCAGGCCTGTCCAGAGTCTGATTCGAATTCCGTCTGAAGCAGTGGGTTGGTAGCTGAGTCTCGGAGTTAATGGTAAAGTTTTTATAGTTTATTTGAACAAATCTGATCTCTTCAAGCCTCTGTTTGGAGGCGGTACTGTTCGTGCAACAGAAAAGCAGTGTTTCAGGCCTTCTTTTCCATTTCGATTTGAGCCCAGTTCGAGGCATCTTTCTTCCATTTCATACTACTGGTATTTCAGGACTTTGTGGGTGATTTATTCTCTACAGTATGGGTATTTCTCCAAAGAGTTTTAGATGAATTTTTGCGTGTGAGCGTGAACGACTCACCCCTCAGGTTATAACCTAACTTGAACTGAATTGTTAACTGTTAAATTACTGCAACTACTATTTGAATTGCTATAATTTGTTGGTTGAATGATATTTGCTTCTATCTAGTGGTTGCATCAGTATTTATCGCTTTTCATCATTTTTGGAGTGCATTTTCTTTGCATTTAGAATTTAAACTTTAGGATTTTTTTGTTCATTTAACGCATGCATTTAGTTTACTTGACCTTAGGGTTCTCCACTGCATCTGCTTGTTTGTTTGAGCCATCATGACTAGTCAACATTATAAGGACCCCCACTTATACCAGCCACACAATCTCCGTCAGGGTCATTTGTCCGTTTAGGACATTGCCATATTCAAGGACTTACCCATCATAGTGACGTGAGAGAGCACCATTCTGAGACCATAACTTGGTTTGTTTGGAGTTTACGGCCTAAAATAAAACATTCTATGATTACTGGCCCCTATGACTTAGACACGGTTGAAGAGTCTTTTGATGTTGCATTAAGGTTAGACTTGACTTTCAAAACGCTAGTCAATGTCAAGACCAGATGTTCTAAATGTGAGGGATATGGATATTATGATTATCAGTGCCCCTCAGAGAGTCAACATGTTAAAACTGTGTCCACTGATGATGTTGACGACTCGAAGGTAATTGAGGAATTTCACGTTCCTTCCAAGACTCATAGTATAATTGAAGACACATCAGTTTGTGCCGATACACTGGTTAACGATGAAATCCACATTTCTTCTGATAGTGCTAGTGATGACGTGGATGAGATAGTTAAGTCTAATACACAGACTGTGTCTAGTCAGTCATTCGAGTCTCCTTGTGCTGAATATAGTTTTATGTTGTTCCATCGATTCATCTTTTAGGGAGTCACCTGAATTTCTTATCAAGATTCAGTAGATGGTTTCTAGCGTTTCATTTTTTTTGGTTGTTTAGAGTTTGTGTCTGAGTCCAATGTGCCTCCATTTGCGGGGATAGATGTGTGTCCTCCTAGGCATGTCATATCTCTCATCTCCCTTCATTAGGAGTTATACTTAGAATACTTACTGTATTGCATTTGCCTGTTGCACATATTGATGATATCACTAGGCCGATAGTAATTTGCAATGACACCTACAAATTTGCTGCAAATCCATATAGTATTGGTAAGAATTTGCAGTTGATAATAAGGTGATGGTTACGAGTCACCCTGAGGCTGTGAGAAGTTGCACGCTTGGCGTACAGATTTCGATAAGGCTCTGAAGAGGGTTGTTTTCATTACTTACGAGTCGAATAGCCCATGGGATTCTGGTATCAGTTTCGTCTTTGGTGAGAAGATGCGCCTCGCTTTACTCTCTGTGCCTTGATCGAGCTGCCAACTTTCACAGTTAACCCGTCACGGAGACCAGCTCTACCTCCACCACCATGGTCTCGACACGATGTATCAGTGTTGCTGCCATGACCATCACCTTGGTCTGACTGAGATGCTTTGTGAGGGGAGTCCTCACTCGATAGGGTCGAGTTTTTCTCACCATGAGGAAATGATGAGGAAATCGCGCCAGTTACCACTTGCTTTATGCCTTTGTCTATTTTGAGTATAGTTATTTTCTTTATTGTGCTTTTTTAATACCATATCTGTTATATCTGAGAACCGAACTTTTATAAGGCCTATAACATGGGCCCCAGACTTTTTATTAAGTAGACAATGAATAATTAAAACTTTTTTTAGTTAAATTCTCTTGAGAGTGCTCTTGAGTTTTGAGTGTGAAGCCTGTGGTGTAAGGGGTGCGAAATCGTGTAAGGGGTGCGAAGCCCAAAGTTATCTGGTTCTTTTTCCAACTCTAATCTCTCTTTTCATTTTATTTCTTGTAAAATCCTAGTTTTTCTATTTTATTGTATTCGAAGGTGATTGCGATCCTATATTACATCAATAATCTTCTACTTCTTTAATCCATGTTCTTTTAAGTGTATAGTAGTCATATATGCTTTTTCAACCAGGATCTGTCACTGACACAAATTGGCGCACTCATCAGTGTGCATTACGCATTATGAAGCTTGGACAACTGATAAGGGATACATGTACTATGACATGACACTGACACATATATTGTTAATTTTGAAAAACTAGGGCACAGTTACGACATGAATACAACAAATATTATATATATATATATTTATATATTTATGGTTCTGTGTATGTCCATATACATATATATCCACTTGCAATATACAATGCACAAATATAGATATAGATAAAATATAATATTTTATATGTATAAATATACTAAATTAGTTCTGTGTCTTAATGTTCATTATCTGAAACATGAATTTAAAAGATTATAAGACTTAAAAAGAACGCAATACTTTTAGCTTTATGAAATATTTTCAAGTCATATAACTCAATATGTGAATGATTCTTATTGAGAAACTAAACAAAGTACATAAATACAATGCTTCTACAAATAAAAGAGTTGTAAACAGTAAACCCTTCATTCAATATTAGCTTTTTCTTTTTTTAATTTTGTAATCTTAGTTATGTCTAGGATATCTCTCCGATACGTAGAGGACATGTCGCAAATTCTAGGATACATTTGAAGAGTACCCAATACATATCGGTCAAATATCGGAGTACCCAAGTGTTGAAAAGTATCCAACACGGATAGGCTCTTTTGATGAAGTATCCGTGCTACATAGATTACACATGTCCTAGGCAATCTTAATTGGTTGTTGCTTATTTTATCCTTAATTGAAGCATTTCTATCTTCTTATGGGTTACTCATTTTATTGGGTACTCTTCAAATGTATCCTATATACCACACACATTTCAGGAGATGTTGCATCTTCGTTGCCAAACATTATACATCATGGCTAGTCATATAGCCGGCCAATAAAATTTTCCTTTCAATTTCGCCCACCAATGCACAGTGCAAACTGAACAATAATAGCTATTTTATGATTCAAATCTTTCACTTTAGTTTTTTTCTTTTTATTGAAGGTCAAACCCCAAAAGAGTAAAATAGTCATAGTAGAAAAATCAAATCTTACATTCATCCCCAGATAGAATTCATAAAATCCAGCGAAGCTGGAGAATATTGATCAGGTCCGTTATATCTCTTAGAACCAGTTAAGAAAATTCCTTGCCCCAAACTTTGCCAATCCATCCTATCTGAGCACCTTCACTATAGATGAAAGCATGTCGTCCATGGTTGCATGCAGCTTAGGTATGAATAATATCCTCATGCAGGTTCCAACTAAGCCTACCTCAAATACTTGGGACATATGGCTTAGTTGTTGTTGTTGCAGGTTCCAACAATTCAGACGCTTAAACTGGAGTACTTAACTGTAGTGCTTAGGAGTACATAAATAGTGCCCCAAGACTCCCCTCTGCACAGAAATCTCCTTGGAATTCCTTTGCAATTTCCCTTAATTATTGTCGCAGTTGATAGCATCTTTAATTAAATTTGCACCTATGAGGATTGGTTGATCATTCTTATCCTTGACAGTAATCCAAGTTCTGCTGGATTATGGCATCTTGCATCATCAAAATCCAATTTCTAAAATTTGCTCGGAGGGGTTCATGAAGCTCTGCTGGATAATGGAAGGAAATTGTTGAATGTGATTTTATTTTCAGAAACCTTTTGCACTTCTTCATATCTCCAACTTTCTTTTGAGTGGGAACATCGCAACCTATTTTACTTTGATTCAAAGATTTCACAGAGAAGGAAATGTAAGTAGTTCATTAGTCCCAAATAAGTGGTTTTTGTTGGTAAATATTGGGCTTTCCATACCAACAACAGGAAATGAACTGAGTAGGGAAGAGAACATGTGTGATATAAGGGGAATGCCATTTGTTTGACAGAACAATAGTTGAAAAAGTTGTCTAAAGAGCTCCAACATTTTTGTATTTGAAAAATTTCCCAAGCATTTGGCAAGATTTTGTCTTGTGAGGTTTGATGAAAGAAAAGCTATTTCAAATTTACAATCAGAAAGGACGACTAAACATTTCAAACCAGGTGAAATGTGTTGGGGCAGCGGAACACGGTGGGAAACGATTTAGTTTAATTAAGATGAAATGATGAAATGGAGGAAGAAAGAATTTTTTACTGAAAAAGGATTAATACAGAAATGGAAGAGGTTTGAAGGGGCTAAAGGAAAATTTTCATAAACACACTCTGGATTGAAAAGATTTTTTTTCCCCCCTCTCTGCACTCAGTCTCTATTGTCTGTTCTTTTCTCTCTTTGTTTTGATTGGCTTGCGTTCATACACAACCAAGACTTGGTCTCTATTTATAGCTACTCCACCGACTTTAAGAGGCTTCTTCTAGACCTTGATTTCTCTCCACAAATTACGCTGACATTCAAGACTCCTCTAGACCCTTAACCAGCCGACGTTGCAAATTCTACACTTCTTAAGCTACACTTTTCTAGACAAATTTCTTTAATTACAAATTACTTTTAACACCCCTCTTTAATTTGTATTTTCTAATTTGTTTCTAAATTGTCTGAACTTTTCAGTGAATAATGCTTTTGTGAAGATGTCAGCCAACTGCTCATTTGTAGTCCCGAACTCCAATGCAATCTCCTTGTCTTTGGGCTCCTTGATGAAATGATAACGAATTTCGATGTGCTTGTTTTGGCACGGAACACATTCTTTGTCATAACAATTGCTGACTTGCTGTCGCAATAGAGTGTTGTTGGTGCATTTTGGTTCTGATGCAAATCTGAGAGAACTCTTCGAAGCCAAACTTGATATGATACAAGATTGCAATCACCTTCGAATACAAATAAAAAGTGAAAAAATAGGGTTTTACGAGAAATAAAATGAAAAGAGAGATTAGGGTTAGAGAAAGAATCAGATAACTTTGGGCTTCGCACCCCTTCCGCGGGCTTCACATCCCTTGCACCACGGGCTTCGCACCCAAACAAGAGCACCCTCAAGAGAATTTAACTGAAAAAAATTTTAATTATTCATTGTCTGCTCAATAAAGCAGTCTGGGCCTATTTTATAGGCCTTATAAAAGTTCGGTTCTCAGATATAACCGATGTGGTACTAAAAAACACAATAAAGAAAACAATTACACTCAAAATAGACTAAGATATAAAGCAAGTGGTAACTGGCGTGATGTCCTCATCATTTCCCCCCGGGTGGGAGAAGCTCAACCCATTGAGTGAGAACTTCCCTCACGAAGCATCTCAGTCGGGCCAATGCGGTGGTCGTGAAAGAAACACTGGTACACCACGTCGAGATCATGGTGGTGGAGGTGGAGCTGGTCTCCGTGATGGGTCGATTGTGGAAGATGGTCGCTTGATCAAGGTACAGATAGTAAACAAAGGCGCATCATCCCTGCTGAAGACGAAGCTAATATCAGGATTCCATGGGGCATGCAACTCGTAAGCAATGGAAGTACTTCTCTTCAGAATCCTATCAAAATCTGTACACTAAGCGTTCAACTTCTTCACGGCCTCAGGGTGATTTGTAACCATCACCTTACTATCAACTGCAAATTCTTACAAAATATTATATGTGTATGCAATAAATTTGCAGGTGTCATTGCAAGTCGGCCTAGTGACATCATCAATTTGTGTAACATGCAAATGTAATGCAGTAGGCACTTTAGGTATAACTCTTAACGATAGGAGAATGAGATATGTGGGATGCTTAGGAGGACACATATCCAACGATGGAGGTACATTGGACTCAAATACAAACTCCAAACAACCAGAAAAAGAAGCACTAGAAACTATATGCTGGATTTTGGCAAGAAACTCAGGTGACTCACTAAAAAATGAATCAATAGGAACAACCATAAAACTATATTCAGCACAAGGGGACTCGAATGACTTACTAAGCATTGTTGATGTATTAGGCTCAGCTATCTCATCCATGTCATCACTGGTACCATCAGAAGACACATGGATCTCATCAATAGTTGGCGTGTCAGAACTAACTGAAATGTCTTCAATTATACTAGCAGTTTTAGGAGAAACGTGGACATCTTCAACAACCTTCGAGTCATCAACATCATTACTAGACACTGTTCTAACATGTTGACACTCCGAGGGACACTGATAATCATAATGTCCATATCTCTTTCACTTAGAACATCGGGTCTTGGCATTGACTAGTGTTTTGAAAGTCAAGTCTAACTTTAATGCAACATCAAAGGCCTCTTCAATGGTGTCTAAATCATAGGAGCCAGTAATCACATCACGCCTTATTTTAGCTCGTAAACCTCAAACAAACCTAGTTATAGTCTCTGAATGGTGTTCTCTCACTTCACTACGTTGGGTTAAGTTCTAAAATATGGCAATGTAATCCTGAACAGACATATGATCCTGATGGAGGTTGTGTAACTGGTCTACGAAGTGGTCCCTACAATGTTGACTAGTCATGATGGTTTAAATGCAAAATTCAACAATCAAACAGATGCAATGGAGGATCTTAGACTCAACCAAACTAAATGCATGAACTAAGTATAAATATCATATTGTTCAAGTTCTAAATATAAAGAAAATGTACTCCTAAAATGATGAAAAGTGACATACACTGATGCAACCACTAGATAGAAGCAAATAATATTTCAACCAATAAATTATCGCAATCCAAATAGTAGTTGCAAGTAATTTAACAATTAATAATTCAGTTCAAATTAGGTTATCACCTAAGGGGTGAGTTGTTCACGCCCAAACACAAAAATTCTCTAAGATTCCTTGGAGAAATTCTCACACCGTAGAGAATAAATCACCCACAAAGTCCTGAAATAACAGTAATATGAAATGAAAGAAAGATGCCTCGAACTGGGCTCAAGTCGGAATGAAAAGGAGGGCCCGAAACACTGCTCTTCTGCTGCACGAACAGTACCGGCTCCAAATAGAGCCTTGAAGAGATCAGATTTACTTCAAAAAAGCTGCAAAACTTTACTAGTAACTCCGACACTCAGTTGCCAACCCACTGCTTCAGATGAAATCGAATCGGACTCCGGACGGGCCTGAATCGGGCTCCGGAACGGACGAGTTTTGTGCTTTGGGGGAAATGAACAGTAACCGGGAGGTTACTGTTCACGTGAACATTAATCAAGGAGATTACTGTTCACGGAACAGTGATCGGAAATTTTTTTCCTCTTTTTTTTTCCTTCTGTTTTTCCTTCTTTTTTTTTCAAAGTAGATCTAGATCTAAAGATTTAGGAATTGGGGAAGAGAAAAAATTCGAAGGGGATTGAGACTAAAGCTCTGATATCAAATTGATGCAATACAGAATCACAATTACCTTCGAATACAAATAAAAAAGGAAAAAACTAGGATTTTACAAGAAATAAAATGAAAAGAGATTAGGGTTGGAGAAAGAACAAGATAAATTTGGGTTTCGCACCCCTTACACCACGGGCTTTACACCCAAGACTCAAGAGCACCCTCAAGAGAATTTAATTGAAAAAGTTTTAATTATTCATTGTCTGCTCAATAAAGCAGTCTGGGGCCTTGCAAAAGTTCGGTTCTCAGATATAACCGATGTGATGCTAAAAAAACACAATAAAGAAAACAACTACACTCAAAATAGACTATAAGGCATAAAGCAAGTGGTAACTGGTGTGATGTCCTCATCAAAACTGCTTCACATGCGGCACTTATAGCTGATATCTACTCTACTTCTGTGGATGACAGTGCTACTGTCTGCTGCTTCTTTGAGGACTATGATATCACCTTCAATCCTAGAGTGTATGCATAACTTGAAGTGCTTTTGTGGTGGTCAGTACATTTTGCCCAGTTGCAGTCAGTGTGGCCGGAGAGTGTATTCTCTTCTTCTGCAGTGTACTTGATGCCAAAGTTCTCTGTCCCTTGAAGAGAATCCTTTTTAGCTGTTGCATACTGTAGCTTGCTTGGATCACTCATTAATCTGGAACTATACTTACAACATAAAATATGTCCGGCCTTATGATTGTGAGATAGATCAGCGATTCGACCAGACTGCGATACATTGAGGCATCAACCTTTTCTGCTCCATCATACATGATCTGCTTCTCGTTCATGACTGCTCATGTTGCTGTGGGCTTGCAGATACACATTAAACCTCTTTAAGAGACCTTCATAATATTTTTCTTGGCTGAAAAATATTTCTCCTACTGATCGCTTTACTTGAATAACAAAAAAAAAAAAATCTCATCAAGCCCAAATCTGTCATCTCAAAATCTTCTTGCATCTTTTTCTTGAGTTCTTCAATCATCAAATTGTTTGTACCTCAATAAATCAAATCATCAACATAGAGACAAACAATTAGGAAGTTCACACCTTTCTTCTTGATGTATAGGGATAGATCACTTGGACTTCTTTGAAATCCATGCGGACGAAAATGCTGTTCAATTCTGCTGTTCTAGGCTCGTGATGCTTGCTTCAACCCATATAATGCTTTACGCAGGTGATAAACTTTTTCTTCTCCTTTGATATAGCCCTGCGACTGCTCTATGTACACTTCTTCTTCGAGCTCTCCATTTAGGAATGCTGATTTGACATCTAGTTGGAGCACCTTGAGCTTGAGCTGAGCGACTAGTGCCAAGACTATTTTGATGGTCTCCATGCGAGCAACTGGGGCAAATGTCCTGTTGAAGTTGATGCCTGGCTGCTAAGAGTACCCTTTTGCAACCAATCGAGCCTTCAACTTCTGGATGGGGCTGTCTTCACTCTTCATTGTACTTTGTCTTGTCGATCCATTTGAGGCTGATGGCTTCCTTTCGTTCTGGAAGATCAACTACCTCCCATGTCTTATTCTTCTCGATCATGGATATCTTTTCATCCATTGCTTTTATCCAGCCTTGTTTAACAACTTCAAAAATCTATGGTTCACATGAGAAAAATGCTGTCACAAGAATCATAAATATCTTGTAAAGAACACACCTTCCTTGGTGGTGAGTCAGAATCTGATGCAGATGGCTCTGGAGATCTTGAACTTGGAGGGTCTTGATTTGGTGTGGGCCCCCTCTTTTCTTCTTCAATGATATTTGGTGCCGAGACTTGATTCTCCTGCCAGCTCCATGTTGCCTGCTTCATCAAAAATAACATCTCTGGAAACCACCAATTTGGTAGCATAAGGATCATATAATCGTCAAGCTTTTGTTTCATCACTGTAGCTAATGAAAATGTATTTTTCTCTTTTTCCATCAAACTTTTCTTCTCTAACTTGTGCCGCTTTTGAGCATAGGCAATGGAACCGAACACTTTTGAAGTAGTCTACTTTTGCCTTTCTTTTGTACCATACTTCATATGATGTCTGTCTAGTCTGGAACTGCTTTTGTTGGAGACCTGTTCAAGATATAGACTTTCAACATGCTTCTGGCCATCTTCACAATAGATCTGTTTCTTCTTCCAGCCACTCCATTTTGTTGAGGTGTTTCTTGGTGTGAGCTCCTTCTTGACTCCATGAGACTTGCAAAAGTCTTGGAATTCATTAGAAATGAACTCTCCTCCACGGTCTGTTCTTAGCACCTCCAATTTTCAGCCACTTTGCTTTTCCACGAAAGTTTAAATTGCACAAATTTAGAAAATACTTCTAATTTTTCCTTGAAAATATACCCCTATCATTCTACTGTAATCATCAACAAAAAATAAGAAATATCTTTTGTCACTCGATGATGGGATTTTGTGTTGGGCCACATACATCAGCTTGCACCAATTCCAGCAAGGCTTTAGCTCTCAAAGAAGTTTTTGTAAATGGTCATTTATGCATTTTTTTTTCATAAATGCAAAATGCAACCTTCACAAATTTTATCTTCTACATCTATGTGTGGGAGACCAATCAACATATTTTCTTCTTTAGTAGATTAAGACTTCTGAAGTTTAAGTGGTCATATCTTAAAATGTCCTATTAGAAATGTGTTATTTTCTTTCGATTTTAGTGCAAGATTCTCTATTGGCATTTTAAAGGAAAAACTTGGTTCATAGCCATATTTATCCAAGCCACTTCTTGCTTGTTCTTATTGTCCACAATCACGCATTTGTTTTTGCTAACCATCACATATCTATTCTTGAAAAAATTAACTGAATATCCCTTTTGAATCAGTTGCCCCACACTTAATTTGAGTTAGCCCCGGAACATAAAGAACATCAGACATATATTTACTTTTACCTCTCTTAGTCTGGACTGCTATCACTCCCTTTCCTTCAATCTTTTGTAATTTTTCATCTCCAAGCTTCACTTGAGAATTTCCTCCTTTGGTCAGCTTGATGAAACTGCTTTTGTTTCCTCTCATATGATTGTTGCAACCACTATCCAAATACCAGTATTAAAACAAGAATAAAATAAATGATTTGTCTCTCTAAAGTTAGCTTTATTATTTTTTAAATCAACAATCTCTTTGGGAGTGATTTGGATTTTGCATCTTGTGCATTTAACTATACAATCATAAGAGTTATGTTCAGCTTGCCATAAATTTTGCATTGTGTGGTAGACTTTCCTTTTGAGAAATTCTTACTTTTCTCGTGCCTTCCTCCTTGTGTCCAATTTATGAACTGCTTCTCATTTTGGTTGCCTCTCTAAGCTTATGGCTTCTGGAAAAATGTTCTTTCTTTGTTACGCTTCTTGGCTTCTCTTCCTCTCTTGTTTGAGAAACTCGATTTTGACTGAAATGCTTTCTCCACCTCTTTGGTTGATGACATGTTTTTTCTTAACTCATGGGTCTTCAAGGAAACCATTAGTTCATAAAAACTTAATTTTAATAAATCTTTTGATTCTCCAATGGTAGCACCTATATGATCCCATGATGGGGGTAAATTTCTTAATATCTTTTTAACAATTTACTTATCTTTGATAGTGTCCCCATAACTTCTAATTTGATTAGTAATTGCACTAATTCTATCATAAAAATTCTTTCACTGATTCATTTTCTTTCCTTGCAATGTTATCTAATCTCTCCATCAAGATTGTAGTTCGATAGAGATTACCTTTTCGGAGACCTTGAATTCTTGCTTCAATGTCTCCCATGCATCTTTCGCTCTTGAGGCGGAGATGATTCTGGGGAAGATCGATTTGTTTACCTCTTGCTGAATGAAAAGAAGCGCTCTCGCGTCCTTGTTCTCTTTGTATTCTTTGTGCTTGGTTGACGTCCATGATGCCAACATTGTCATATCTTCTAGTTCTTCATATCTGCCTTCCATGAGTTCCCAAAGCTCTTGGGAAACGAACCGTGTCTTCATATGGACGCTCCAAAAATCATAATTTTCTTCGCAGAAAATGGCGACAAGATTTTGGGAATAATTGAAAAGGGAGGGTGCAGATGGAGTTGATGCTCCCATATTTAGGGTGGAGGTATATGCAAGGGTTACAGGATATTTTTGAAGAAGTTGGCTCTAATACCGAACTTGTTGGGGCAGTGGAACACGATGAGAAAAGATTTAGTTTAATTAAGCTGTAATGATGAAATAATGGAGGAAGAAAGAAGGTGATGCGGACATCGTGAAGCCTTCAAAGCCCAATTCAAAAGGATGAAAAGTGTACCGAAGGAGGCCTAAGAATTTTATGGCAATTGGTTCTAGAAGAAGTAAATTCAGAGTAGTATTAGGAGTTCTAGTTTCTATTTCTTATATTTTTGTTTTTAGTAGTACGATTTATAGTAGGATTACTACTTTACGACTTGTAGTAGGATACTACTTTTCTTTTTATGTATTTTCTCTTTCTTTTAGACTTTTGATTTCTTTTAGGATTAGGATTATGTAATCCAAATAGAAATATGAGATACAATTTTGTAGCCTATGTAAAAGCCTCATGTATTCACTTTTTTCAATGAACAATTAATGAAAGTTTTTCTTTACTCTCAAATTGAGTTTGATTAATGAATTTCTCAATCCTAAATTCTGTTAGTGATAGGATGCCCTAATCAGACTCAATTAGTAGTGAGATGCTCTAATTGATTTATCTTTCTCTATTCCCTCTCTCTATCTCCCCTTCAAATTTCTTCCTTTCAAATAAATCTCCGTCGAATACTCCGTCGCCAAATCCCTCTCTCCCTCGTCACGCATCCAACAACTTCGGTCTCGTCTGTATAAGCGCCTCAACTCCTCGTCGACACTGTATTCGTCGGTTGTACCTGTTCTTATATGCGTGAGTTCAAAGATCAACCAAAAATCAAATTTATAATCATCTCAGGTATTTTTCTTATTATATCAACTCTTTAGTTACAAGTCTAAATGTACATCATCCAGTCTATTATCTATTCTGATCGTCTGTTCACATTAAAAATGAGCGAGTGATTTTGTTCCCTATTTTAAATATCGGCCAAGTCGGCCAACATATCGTCCGATATCTTCTTTTTTGCCTGCTGCCGATACGTTATGGGGAAATCGTTCGCCATATCGTTTGCAGCAAAAAACAGCCGATATTTGAAATATCGGCTGATAAGCCGCCCAATATCGGCTGATAAGTCGCCTGATATATCACCTGATATGAAATAACTTATTTATTGCATGATTGCGTGCAAATGTATATTATTTTTTACTGTCTTTGCATGCATATTACATCATTTTTATTAGGTAGATGATACCCATGACACTCAATCAACTTTTAGTTATCAATATTTCATTATATATAGTGTCTGACATGAACGGCCGATACGCGCGCGTATTCCCGATATCTCTCCCGATATCCGATATGAAAATCCCCCATCTGATACGATCTCGATATCCGATATTTAGAACCTCGATTCTGTTTCTCCATTGAAATTGCTTGACTTTGTTTTATTGCGTATAGAACTTGATTTCCTGCATAAATAAAAGTTTCTAATTAGTTCTTTAAATATTGAAATTGATAAGCATTTGCATGATTAACATAGCATAACCTAATGTTATATGTTTTAATTCAATTTCTACCAACGATCTTTCTTATTGGTGAAGCGTATCTTTGAGTTAATTTATCTATTGCTTACGCTCCATACACGTTTCACATCATCTTGGTATCAGAGCGTATTTTTTTCTTGATAGATTTTATTCAAAACCCAAAAAATTAGTGTAAATTAGGAAACCTTGAAAGGTAAGTCTTTCCCTAAAATTTCGTGCGATTGGTGTCTAACTAAGGAAGGGTACTCAACGTGTTGCTATAATTAAGGAACGCCAAGTGCGAAAAATCTCCCACCTGAGTTGCGCATATCTGGCCAATTGGGCTGGTAAAATTGGGGTTTTGACTGACCTGACAATTTTCGAAAACAAAATAAAAAATAGTATAGATTATCATTCATATTAGGATTTATACATTGCCTGCGAACCCGTAGTGGTGCTTCATACTTGCGTGAAAAAGTTAGTGAACCCAACACTGATTCCATGGCCTCCCAACCTACCCTAACTGATATTATGGAGCCTTGACCCACGAAATGGCTCAGGCTCGAGCTGATCTACATGAAACTAAAGAGTAAGTAAAAGAAATATCTTATCGAGAATCCTCCATTGCTGGAGAAATTTATCCTCATTGCAAAACAACCGTTGTGATAACACTGATAACCCACCCATTCCTGATGATCAATATCTGAAGAACATCAAGATCGATGTTCCCACCTTTGATGAACGTTATGACCCACAATTTTTCTTAGATTTGACACTCCAATTAGATAAGTACTTTACATGGTACAATCTCATTGAGCCGAGAAAAATTAAGTTGGCTGTCATGAAACTGACCGGTCAAGCTAGTCAGTACTTGACTAACTTAGAGAACATACGCGCATCCCGACTTCAACGACCTATTGAAACGTGGGATATGATGAAGGATGAGCTGAAAGATAAGTATGTGCCACCATCATTTAGTGACCGTCTTATAGACAAGTGACATTAATACAATTAAAGCGACAAATCAGTAAAGCAGTACGTTGCAAAATTCGTTGAGTTTCTCATTAGATGCAGTACCTTCAGTAAGGAAGGACAAGCTCAAATCCTTTCTAGGTTTAGAACCGGATTTGGAGAAGACTTGCGAACCGAATTATTAGTTAGAAGAGTCACCAAATTAGAGAAAGCCTACACCATAGTTCAAGATCTAGATTCTTTTAGATCTAACTACAATACTAGGAGTTTCGATTCAAAATCGAGTGTGATTAGGACTTCCTCTTCTTCTCAGTTCAATAAGTCTAGCACCCAATCCTCCTCCCGAAAGAATAACTTCAAAGGAAAACAAAGTGATGATCGTACTAAACCCTCTGAGCAAAGTTTTTCCAAATTTAGTGCCTCCACTAAGTGTTATAGATTTCAAGGTTATGGTCACATCGTCCTAGCGAAATGAAGATCACCTTCATTAACAGAGTTCCCACACAAGCTCCCGAGTCTCATGATGAGGAAGTTACATATCACCTAGACATAAATGAAGACGATGTTTTCGATTATGACCAAGAAGGTTTTGATGCTGAATGTAACTATTTTCAACTCGCACCTTCAAATTACATATCTGTCATCCAGTGTGCGTTCTCACAAGAGAAAGATGGTTGGAGAAGAACTGCTATCTTTCACACATTCATAAGATTGGAGACAAGAATTGAAAAGTAATAGTGGATAGTGGAAGTTGTGTCAATGCAGTATCTTCCAAAATGATTAAGAAGATTGGATGGAAGGCTGAACCTCATCCCCATCCATATAAGGTGTCATTGATCAACTCAAGGGCCCTTAGATGTGAAACAACGATGTCTTGTCCTGATTGAATTTGATGTTTATAAAGACAAGATATGGTGTAATGTGGTTACGATGGATGTAGGTTAAATTATATTTGGACGACCATGGCTCTATGACAATAATGTTACCATTCATGGTCGATCGAACAGTGTCGATTTGAGCATGAGGGTAAGAAGATTAAATTGACACCCTACCGACCTATAGCTAAAAAGACTAAACTTAATTCACCAAAGAAGTCGAAAGGAGTCAATTTGATCAGTGCAACAGAACTTGAACAAGAACTCAAGAACGGTGCCTCATTCATGATCCTAATTGCTAGAGAAGTGGTTAAAACGCCGAATAGCACTATTACACTGGAAGTCACCCCCGTAGTTGAGGAGTTTAGTGATGTCTTCCCCGAAAACCTTTCGAATAGGTTACCACCGATGCACGACATCCAATACGCTATTGATCTACTACCCGGATCAAGTCTACCAAACTTGCCACATTATCGAATAAACTCAACTGAGCATGCTGAGCTCAAGAGTCATGTTAACGACTTGGTAGATAAGAGCTTCATTAGAGAAAGTATTAGCCCATGTGCGGTTCTCGTATTATTAACACCGAAGAAAGATGGATCATGGCGTATGTGCATCGTAGAGCGATTAACAAGATCACAATCAAGTATCGCTTTCCCATTCCTAGGTTGAATGATATGCTGGATATGATGTCTAGTGCCACAATCTTTTCTAAGATACATCTTAAGAGTGGTTATCACCAAATCCGCATTCGTTTTGGAGATGAATGGAAGACATCTTTCAAGACGATAGATGAACTATATGAATGGATGATTATGCCTTTTGGATTGACCAACGCTCCGAGTATATTTATGCGAATGATGACTTGAGTACTACGACCCTTTATGGGAAAATTCTTGTAGTTTACTTTGATGATATCATCATTTGTAGCCACTCTCGTGAGCAACATTTAGACCACTTATGTCAAATTTGTACTGTGTTGAGAAATGAAAAAAATGTATGCTAACTCGAAAAAGTGTGCCTTTCTTGCAACACAAGTTCACTTTCTAGGCTTTGTCGTTTCTTCGAACGACGTTTCTGCAGATCCCGAAAAAGTGAGAGCCATTGAGGAATGGTCAGAAGCAAAGACCCTCTGTGAGGTAAAAAGTTTCAACAGTTTGCTACCTTCTACCAATAGTTTATAAAATGGTTCAATAGTGAGTTTGCATGATCGAACGCTGCTGCTAAAGCGTTTGTCGAGATTAAGCCAAGAATGATCAGTGCCCCAGTTATGTGTCTCCTTGATTTTTTCAAGATTTTTGAAGTAGCATGTGACGCATCCGGTATAGGTAAGAAAGACACCCAGTTGCTTACTTTAGTAAGAAACTGAATGACGCCAAGTAAAAATACTCTACCTAAGGAGTTCTATGCGGTAATTCAAGCACTTCGTTATTGGCGACATTATTTGCTACCGCAAGAATTCGTTCTCTTTTCTGAATATAAGGATTTGAAGTACATATACTCTCAAAAGAAGTTGAATACTAGACATGGTCGTTGGATTGAGTTCTTACAGGATTATACATTCACCCTACGTCACAAAGCATGAGTTGAAAATAAAGCCGTCGACGCTCTCAGCCGTCGAGTGTTCATTTTGACTAAGATGCCAACTGCAGTTAATGATTTTGAGAGATTGAAAACTGAGTATGAGTCATGTCCTGATTTTCACGAAGTATACGCGGAACTAAAAGATGGAACTATACGAGAAACTGATGGATTTGTTCTGCATGATGGATATTTATTTATAGGTCGTAAGCTATGCATTTCAAGAACCTCTATTAGAGAATTTCTTATTTGGGAATTGCATGCTGGGCTGGACACTTTGGGAATGAGAAGACCATAGAAGCTATCGAGTATAGGTTATATTGGCCTAGTTTGAAACGCGATGTTGCTAAACATATTGGTAGATGTCACATTTGTCAACTAGCTAAACAATAAAAACAAAACACTGGTTTGTACACTCAACTCTCCGTCCCGAATTGTCCTTGGCAAGATGTGAGTATGGATTTCGTGTTAGGTTTACTGAAAATTTTGAGAAAACACGATTCTGTTTTAGTTGTCGTGGACTGTTTCTCCAAAATGGCAAATTTTCTTTCTTGTTCTCGAATTGCAGATGCTTCTAAAGTTGCTAAAATATTTTTGGCGGTGTTGTCAAATTACATGGTTTGCCTAAAATCATTATGTCTGATAGAGATGTGAAATTCACGAGCTACTTTTAGAAAATACTTTGGCACATGTTAGACACGAAACTGAAATTCTTCACTGCTTTTCATCTGCAGACTGTGGGTAAATTAAAGTTGTCAATAGCAGTCTAGGGAACTTGTTACGTACGCTAGTTGGTGAACATACGGGAAGTTGGGATTTTAAACTAGCCACCACAGAGTTTGCATATAATACAGCTGTGAATAAGACTACAGGCAAATCACCGCATGAAATTATTTATTGTTTTAGACCTAGACAGCTTATAGATCTTATTCCTATGTCCGTCCATATTAGAGCATCAGATTCTGCATCATCGTTTGCATCACATGTGCGCTTACACGAGGAAGTTATGGATAAAATTGTTCAAAGTAATGCCAACTATAAGCTACGAGCCGAGGTAAGAAAAAGACTTAAAACATTTAATGTTGGTGATTATGTGATGGTACGGGTTCGTCCGGAACGATTTCCACCAGGAACTGTTAAGAAACTCCATGCTCGTAGTGCTGGTCCATTTCAGGTTTTAAAGAAGCTAAATGACAATACTTATGTTATCGATCTTCCTCAAGATTTTGGTATCAGTTCTACATTCAATATTAAAGATCTAGTGGATTAAAATGGTATTAATTTTAACCCTAACAATCCATTAGATGATGAGCTATCCCTTGAGCCTATTTCTGAGAGACATTCCCTTCCACCACTTTCAAATATATTACCTAATACAGTAGATCAGATTGATAAAATTGTGGATGATGAAATTATCACCACCAAAGATGGTGAGACTCGTAAGTATTTGGTTCGAGGAAAGGAAAATCACCAACAGATGATTCGTGGATAGATCAAAGTGAGTTGAAAAAGGTTGATCCTTACATATTGGAGCAGTATGAGAGTTCTTCTTCCTCAAACTCAACAGAGTTGAGTTCTTTCCAACCCGAGAAGAATAATGCGGACATTGTGAAGCCGAAGCCCAATTCAAAGCCCAATTCAAAAGCATGGAAAGTGTACCGTAGTAGGCCCAAGAATTCTATGGCAATTTCATTTTAGAAGTAAATTCAGAGTAGTATTAGGAGTTCTAGTTTTTATTTCTTATATTTTTATTTTTAGTAGCACAATTTGTAGTAGGATTACTACTTTTCTTTTTATGTATTTTTCTTTCTTTTAGACTTTTGATTTCTTTTAGGATTAGGATTATATAATCCAAATAAAACTATGAGATATAATTTTGTAGCCTATATAAATACCCCATGTATTCAATGAACAATCAATGAAATTTTTTTTCACTCTCAAAATTGTTGATTACTGGATTTCTCGTCTTAAATTTTGTTAGTAGTGGGGTGCTCTAATTGATTTTATATCTCCCCTTCAAATTTCTTCCTCTCAAATAAGTCTCCGTTGCCAAATCCTTCTCTCCCTCGTCACGCATCCAACAACTTCGGCCCCGTCTGTATAAGCGCCTCATCTCCTCGACGACACTGTATTCATCGACTGTACCTGTTAGATGCGTGAGTTTAGAGATCAACCAACAATCAACAAACAAGCTAAGTCAAATTTATAATCATCTCAGGTATTTTTCTTATTACATCAACTTTTTAATTATAAGTCTAGATATACATCATCCAGTCTGTTGTCTATTCTGATCTTCTGTCCACATTAAAAATGAGCGAGTGATTTTGTTTCTTCATTGTGATTGCTTGACTTCTTTATTGCGTATAATAACTTAATTTCCTACATAAACAAAAGTTTCTAAGTAGTTCTTTAAGCATTGAAATTGATAAGTACTTACATGATCAACATAGTATAACTTAATATTATCTATTTTAATTCAATTCCTACCTACGATTTTTCTTGTTAGTGAAGCGTATCTTTGAGTTAATTTATCTGTTGCTTCGCCCCATACACATTTCACATCAGAAGCTTTTTATCGAAAAAGGATTGATATAGAAGTGGAAGAGATTTGAAAGGGCTAAAGGAAATTTAAATCTCTTGAATTGAGAAGACTTTTTCTCTCTGCACTCAGTCTCAATTGGCCGAGCTTTTCTTGCTTTGTTTTGATTGGCTTGCTTGCATACACAACCAAGACTTGGCCTCTATTTATAGCTACTCCACTGACTTTAAGAGGCTCCTAGACCTTGATTTCTCTCCACAAATTACACCGACATTCAAGACTCCTCTAGGCCCTTAACCAACCAACTTTGCAAGTTCTAGACACTTCTTAAGCTACACTCTTCTAAACTAATCTCTTTAATTACAAATTACTTTTAACAAACTGAACCTAGAGCAAGTAGTTGGATTGAGGGAGGATTTGACACCGAAGTTCTATACAAGCAAATTCTCTATGAAGTGAAGCATTTTTGCATGCATTTCCCATAAATCGAGATTTAGGTCAAATTCTATATTAGTTGCCAAGATTTAAATTTGCCTCCTTAGCCGTACAGAGGCCATTTGAAGTTACAGATCAAATTAACTTATTTTAATGTTAGGGTGTGAGGGAAAAAATTAGTCAGGCACCCCTACCAATCAACTTCGAGTCACAGCCTATCTATACTTTCATCTCATGGTACCTCATTATTGTAAATAAACTGTTAGCTCATAAACAACTTTTTCTTTATTATAAACTCATCAAACTTGATACTTATTGTATTAAATTCAAAAAGTTTATTACTAATTTAGAAATGAGAAGCACTTTTTTAATAATTATATATCATTTTCCTTGTATATATTTAGTAGTAACAATGTATATAAGATCATATATATTAATTATAAAAGGAGCTGACACCACAATATCCGCATTGGTTCCATTTATAAGCGAATACTAAATGAACGGATATTAAGTGGAGTCGGATATAGATTATTGAAAAATAGATGCAGATAAGAAGCATATTCAATTTCAAATATCCATTTACACCTTTATAAAATCTGAACTGCATGCAGCATACACCAGGAAGCATTTCTCTACCTTTAGTTATATTCCAAATAAATGAAGTAAAATAAAAAAGTTGGTCCACCGTAATGGCCAAGGTTATAATAGTGTGTAGAAGATGCTTGGATAAAATATAAGTGGCTTTTTCAAGAGCCAAGCATCAAACCATTTGCCATCCCCACAATCATGTTCCATGACAATCTTTAAATGCCTCTTGAGAACAGATCCATTCACTTGTTATAAAAAGCATGGTGCTTTTTCTTTATTGAACAAAATTTTTGATGCATTTCAGGATATAAGGAGGGAGCTGAATCTTGAGCCTTTTGTGCTTCTTGAAACAGTCCAGGTTGATGAAGACGTGCAAAGAGCAGTTGTAAGTATTGCAACCAAATATTCGCAGTGTCTGTTAAAGGAAAAACATGGCACATGCTCATTTTGTTTACCTTTTTTGTGAAAGGTGAATGAAGCCTGTCCTCAGTGCCATCATCCTGAGCTTGAGTATTATACCAAGCAGGTATTCGACGACACCTATTCTTATACTGACATTTTTAAATTGCAAATACTTACTGTTTACCTTACTTTCCAGCTCCGGTCAGCTGATGAAGGACAGACAGTCTTCTACGAGTGCCCAAAATGTGGACACAAATACTCGGTCAATACATAGACCATATTCAGTTTATCATTCTACTGACTTGTGGTTCCATATTCTCCTTGAGAATCTATAGACTGTAAACATTTTTAGCTCACTTTTATCTTTTTGCGTCTTCGAGCCTCACCAGAAGTAGAGAGATTATTTGATTGTGGCCATGGCCAATGAGCCTGGCGAAGCTGAAAAGGTCAGAATTGTCTTTTGGTGTTTGTATGAAGAGAAGCAGAAGCAAGCCATTGTATGTTATAGAAGTTAATTGGATTTCGACTGTTATTCAACGTTCATGGAAGTACAGTAATATACATGGGTCCGAATATATTCTTTCTCAAGATTTATTCCTTTTGATTTAGTCAACATATCACCATTACCACTGAGCTTACAAATTCACTAGCATGATTGTATTCAGATAGCCATAACTCTTATAACTCAAAAACCTGATGCTTCAGTGAACAATTCTTCACTAAACTATATATACCAGTATAATTCCAAGTTTAGATGGAGATAACATTTCTGGAATAATTTATTATAATATCTACAGATTCTTATATAAAGTATTTAATTTAGGTATAGAGTACTTTGGAGTCTTGAAAGAACATGTAAATATTGAAAATTTGCTTTTCGCATCCTTTTGCTACTGCATAGCTGACATCTTCAAACAAACAATCTTTTGCAAGCTAGTGATAAACTATCTCTGTTGCTGCAAGCCTTCACAAAATATTATATAGCTGCTGAAACACAATAAAGATAAAGAATTGATTGCATAATTCATGTCAAATACTATCAGCAGCCCTCTGAATATTTTCAATCAAAATTCGACCTTGCTACTGTTAAGGAATTCCTTTTAATCCTGGTGTTCTGAAAAAGAAAGTGTATAAACACTGGTTCCATACGATAATGAAACTAGGTACAAAATTAGATTATATAACTTATGTGACACGAACACTCCCATCATGAAGCTATATCGTTCGGCAAACATGTTGGAAATGTATCGTTATTTGGACGTGTCCCTTCCTTGTCGAATTATTCTAACATTCATCACCAGCCCTTTCTCTCTAGCCACCACCAACTCAAAGACGCACCTGTCATCCATCTTCAACCTGTTCCCTCGAGCAAACTCTCGCCAGCCATCGGCAATATGGGTCCTCCGTGCGCTCATTCGAGGCATTTTCCGGTGACGCAGTCGAACATGCCACGCCCGGCCCTCTGGATCCTCAAGGGTCAGCTCCTCCAGACTAGCCAGCTCACTACGTTCTCTCATAAACCAAATTGGAATATTCTGCACACATCCATTACCATTGATGCCAACTACAAATATAATCTCTGTATTGAAAGAACAAAACAACATTGAAAACACTCCACCATGTAAATCTTGGAGATGTTAGATTTCACCATTTTAGCCTCAAAACATAAACTTCGGCATCTGCTTCTCTCTGAAGAGTCTGGAATTAACAAGATTTCAATAAGAATTAGATTGTTACTGACAGAGAAGAAGATTGTTAAGAATTAAGAGAAACATACTCGAGTCCTGATCTTGCTCTTGTTGTTTCTTAGTCTCGGCAATCTTCCTCTTCTCTGGTGCAAGAGACGGATAGACAATCTCGCATGTGCTCAGATCATACGCTCGGAAAGCGAAAACCATGTTGCCTCTGTAGAAAAAGACCAAGAAATAGCCAAACCCTAATTTATGAGCATGCACGAAGTGCTCCCAAGTGTCTCCCCCAAAGTTCATGTCCTGCTTGTTCTTCTCCTTGAAGACGTCGACGGGCCATGATTTGCCATTAGGGTTCACTATGCTAGCCTTTTTGCTGGGCTTCTCCTTTGTTAGATTCTTGACGAACGCACGGGGCAGCGGCTGCATGCAGAATTGAAAAGAACAAAAATTGTTATCAGAGAAATAACGAGAGATCGGTAGTGGAGTGAGAATGCAATATGTAACCAATTTTTTGTTGAAGCCTGGCAACAAAACTCTGAAGAAGCTTGGGCTCTGAGAGGCATCATCACCTCCTTCGCTAGGCATCTTTAGGTGCCTTTTGAGAGAGGGAGGAGAAACGGCAGGGGTTTAAATCCTAACACGAAAAAACAAGAAACCCAAGAGATTTCTATCCAATGCTTTACTAAGCTACATAGATCCTCTCAAGCAAATTATTACTATCTCCGTCAAAGAATAGTAAGTGTATTTTTTGTCAAAATTTTATTTCAAATCAGTATTCTATTTTGAATCTCGATGTTATTTTTATCATTTTCAATGTGATTTTTATCATTCTCAATATTACTTTTATTATTCTAAAGTCAATTCTTACAAATTCTTAATTTTCGTGTCCGGTCAAAAAACGATAAGTAAAACTGGACGGAGGGAGTAGTCTTTTTCTTCTAATTGATTGATTGATTGTGTTTGGTGTTATTCAATTCTTTTATTAAGAAAAGGTGACTCGGTCCTTTGAGTTCTATAATAATTTGCTTTGGTTTCTATAATAATTTGCTGATTGATTGGGGCGAGGAAATATGATTGGGTTTTATCAAATCTTTTCCTAATGGGACTTGTTTGGCTGGAAAAATCATTTGAGAAAACTGACAATAAGGCTCACTCGATCAGCTTTTCTTGAGAAAATTTATTGATAGGTGACACGTTGTCCTTTTTTCGTCCGTTTTCATCCATTTTGCAGTGAAACAAAGTGGAGAAATCGTTGACGTTTTCCCAACGTCAGCGATACTTTTCTAGTTTTCTGAAAATTTCAAACAAACAAGATTTTGTAAAATAAGAGATACTGACAGTAAAGCTCACTATATACACATTATCCGGCCTATTTTTCACCAAACAAACAGGCCCTTGGCATTCAGCTTTATAAATTCCTCCCCTTTTTGGGGATACAAAAGAGAAATTAACCTATTCTGAAATTGTCCTTTACTTATTTGTTTAATATTTATTTGTTTGTTTCATCAGAGTCCTATCCTCCAACAGTTCATTAATATTGCTGATTCATCTTTGAAATCTATTATAAGTTTTCCTTTCATGGAGGGACCATCACACCAAAGACGTTGAAGACAAGATGCACTAACTATAGCCACTTTTGAGGAATGTAAGTCTCAAAGACACAACTTTTTATAAGGATGGCTGTATGTAAAATCTCAAAAAATAACACTATATTTAGTTAACAGAGAAGAAAGTCTGATAAGATCAATCTCAATGTGACACTGTTGTTAACACAAACTTCAAAAACTGGTGTGATACATCATATAAAAATCATGTTCTTATTTAAGACCTAACGAGTTATATTTTCATGGCTTCACGATTATTTTCCCTTAACCATGATCAGTAAAGATTTGACTAAACAACCTTAGTAAGTTATGAGAAGTTATTAAAGTGATGTGAGACTTGATTACTAAAGTGATTAAGATTAAGTCGTGTATGGCTCGGATAGAGCCACCTAGGAGCTCATGTATATTGCTAGGGTTGTTCTAACAAGAAAGATTATGTATCTTTTAGAGAGAGAGAGAGAGAGAGAGAGAGAGAGAGAGTTGTAAAGAACATGTTAGGTTTTTAAGGTGAGCTTAAATCACATGGATATGAGAAGATATATAAGCCAATTCTTTCACCTCTCCACTTCCTCTCTCCTCCTTCATTCTTCATCATCTCTCTTTCTCTCTCTTCTGTTCCCAAACCAAAAGGAAAGGAAGGAAAGCAAAGAAATGAAGGAAAAAAAATCCGGAAGAAGGAAACAAGGAGAAGAAAGAAAAGGGAGAAGGAGCTTGACTTATGAGAGAATTTAACTATTGAGGTACGAGGAGATGCCAATTCCTACATTTTGATGCATGTCATACAATAAACTTGATCGAGATATAATTTTATGAACAATATATGATAAAGTTATTTCTTTGCCTTCATTGATAATGAAAATAATGCATATCATGTGTGGTGTTGTTCCTTCGTTCCCAAATGTTTCTATGTTCCTGCATGGTGATTTTCATGATGATTTTGCCTTCATGCTAAATTGTTTAGTTGTATGCTCAGACTCTAATTATTCTTCCTGTGTGGCTAATTGGATAAGAGTATGCAAGACAAAATTATCATGAGCATGTGGTTCTAGGTTCATAACGATATGCTTGTAATGTTGCTGTGTCTGCGCGGCTAAAATTATTTTGCAAGTCATAAAAGAAGGGAAGACTCAGAAGGTTAAGATGTTGGATTGTAGTAACTAAATGGTTCTACTTGTGCTGCGCTGTGTAGAAGGTTTGTACATTTTCTTTTGGATTCATGAGAGCATGACAAAATGGTTCTCTCAACATTAGCTCAGTCTAAATGGTGGATATTTGACCTTGAAGTTTAGAGGTTTAAGCTCTAAGTGTATTGTAGTGGTCAGATTCTGACCTTCATCAAGATCGCGGCACGTATCTCACTTCATCAGGACCGTCCCGAGCGAAACAGCAAGCCTGAGCATCTTTTCGAGACCACTTTGGCCACCGAGGAGAAAACCCGAGTGCCTCCCGAGATCATTTCAGCCCGAGTCATTCATCCAGATGTAGAACTTTGGCGAAAATACTTTGCGGGTCGGGAGTCCCGATCCCCACAATGAAGGCCCACTATGAAGTCTTTCACCTCCAAAACTGGATAAAGCTTAGCAACGAGATTCCGCGATCTGTAGAGTCAATCACACTGCCAAATCACTCCCACGTTTTAAACACTATAATGCCTCTAATCCAGCGCAGGTCGTTACGGATGGAGGCAGATATTTCTACATGCCAATCACAACAATCAAGCACTGTAATTTGGGCAATTAAAAGAGAATCACAATGTGCAAATCATGTGGTTATGGGATCCGTACGATGCATGACCCGCACTATCAGTTATGACTTTCAGAGTATTTATACGCCGAAAACTAGAAGAAAAGGAGGGGGATCCAAACCAATTTAGTCTAGAAAGATTGTAAACACAAAATAGCTTTACAAATTTTACAAATTCACTGTAACCTCTACAAACCAGTGAATTTTCTCTCTCCCCTCCCTGTGATTTTTACCAATTTAGGTTTTCACGAAATTTTTTTATCTTTGCTTGTTTTCTGTGCTGAAATCATTATTGTTGTATTATAAGCGAGACAGCCCTAACTTACTGTGGTGGGAAATTGAGTGTTCGATTAATCGTATCAAAAGAATTCCACCACAAGTATGTGGAAAGATGTAGCCAAAACTATAAAGCAGAGATTACTATCCTGTTTGAATAATTAAGAAAGGATATTTAAATGAGTGGTTATGGAAGAAACTTAAGGAGGATTGAGGAATTTCATGTATTACGATCATGCTTTGAAGGGTAAATTTTGTTTAGAACAAAAATCTCATAAATACAATGCAGTGATTTTCACTTTTGTGCAAATTTTCTGTGTTCTTTTTCTTTTTTCTTGTTTTTTTCTTTTCTTTTTTTTTTTAGAACGAAGGCCCTAGGCCAATTTTGAACATTGGACCTTGCAAAATCCAATCACTTCTTTACACCTAAGCCAGGTCTTAGTACCCTCTTCTATTAATTTGCTAGTATATTTCGTGTCTTTTCATTTTTTTCCTTCATATTCTCTGGGTTATGACATGAAATCTAGGAGATGATAGTAGCCAAAATTTGATTGATTCACAACTTTCAAATTTTAACGTTTATATTCAAACTCTTGTGCTTCAAGATTTTTCTCCTATTAGGTTGGCTTGGCCAAATCACTCTTATGGACTTGCTCAATGCTACCAGAACTGATAGATGATTGTACAATTTGGGTTGCGTGAGCAGTTTCCTGCATACTCCACTTGTGTTTTGAATATTCCAATTAGATCAAGCCGATAATTCTCATTCAAAATCTAGATTATTTATTGGATAGGAATGAAATGTAAATGTGGTGAATTGATGGTGCATAATGATGGTCGGTGGTTTGCAAACTGAAACTGAGAGAAGTAGATAGAAAAAGAAGCAAAGAAAATAGTTGGTGTTACAATGCAATGAGAAAGGACATACACAATTTAGTAGGGACATTTTCTTGGCAAAAGGAAAGAAGATAACTGTAGTTGGCTGTGTACAACAAGGAAAGCAAACAATGCTACGTACAAACAAAGAGCACTCATTCATGTAGCTGCTCTCTATTAATCATCCCCAAAATGCTTAGCCAGCTGCATATATATCTTCCTACTTTCTCAGTATTGTAACTCGCAAGACCTTTTCTTTTCCTTCATTTGCCAACTTGAAAACGCATCTATCACCTGCCTTCAGCTTGTTATCCCGAGCAAACTGCAGCCAACCATTTCCAATGTGCGTCCCCGATCCATACTTAACCGGTCTTTTTCTGTGAAACAGATGAACAGGCCAGGACCGGCCGCATATATCCTTAAGGATCAGCTCACTTTTATGAGCCAATTCACTGCATTCCCTCATGAATTGAACTGGAACATACTGCATCAATTAAGCCATTCAATATAACGATCAATTGTATAAAATATGACAAATTATTGCAAAACTATTAGTATTTAAGCAAAAGCCACTGACCAGATGCTGATAGGATAACATACTAGTTGTCATCGTCACCTCGAAGTTCTTTGTAGAAGCTGGAACAAGTTTGAGCATATATATAATTAGTGAATAGATTATATCATCAATAAGTGTAACAGAAAGTAAAATAATCACAGTACTTGAGTTTAGATCCTCCTCTTTGATAACTTTGGTGTGTCTCTTTTTCGCAATTTGAATCTTAGTGGCAACAGATGGATAGGCTATCTCACAAGTGCTCAAATCATATGCTTTGAAATTGAACACCATATTCCTTTTGTAAGAGAACACTAAGAAGTATCCCAACTCTAAATTATGTGCACGTATGGCTTCTATCCAACCAGCTCCTTCAAAATACATGCTTTGCTTGTCCTTGTGAACCTCAACGTGCCATGCTTTGCCATTTGGGTTCACTAGTGTAGCCTTTTTGATGCATTTTTGCCTCATTATGTGCTTAGCAAAAGCTTTGGGTATTATCTGCACACATATGTAAAGATTTAGAGAGAGAGGGGGAGAGAGAGAGAGAGAGAGAGAGAGAGAGAGACCAACCAGCCTTTTTGAGAACCCTGGCAAGAGGACCCTGAAGAACCTGGTGCTGCCCATATCTTCAAGTTTTACCTGAAGATTGCCGAGGCTTGCTTGCACACCAGATAATACCAAAGATTTCAGGCTATATCAGAAGTTGTGATTTGCTGTTCAGCGAGAGCAGTTAGATGCTATAATTACTAAATTTCCAAGAGCAGGTGGGTTTCCATGAGGAATACTTAAGACACAGCAGAACATTAAAAGATAGGGTCGATGGCAATTAATACCTGCTGCCTGAGGAATTACTCGAAATGTCCTTTGCATATAAGCAAGAAGCAATTGTGCCCCAGTTAGCAGTTTTGTTATTTGCCTCCCATTACATCTCTGCTTTGGCTCTCATCTGACGTGGCAAGACATGTCATCCTGCCGTGTGGCATCCTGATCAGCATCCCTCAAACAAAACCCTAGATATTTGGGACTCAATTCATTCACTCCCCTCCCCATCTCTCAAATCCCCCTCTCAGCCTCTCTCTCCCAAATCGATCAGTTGAAGGAGGTGGGCAACTAATTATGTAGCTCATTGATGCTGCTACTGCCAATGCTTAGAGTTGTGTTGATGTTTGTGTTTGTTGATTATTCTTCAGGTCTAAAATGAGCTTCGCATTAGTAAGCATCAGTCATCCTAGGTGCCGTTGTAATTTGGAGGCTAAAGATTTTACTTGTCACAAGGGAAATAACAAAGTTGAAGATTTTATGGGTGTGCAAACTTTATTTCAAAGGACCAGCCTGGATGTAACTTCTTTTAGTGGTTTCCAGAAGAGATGGAAGATAGAGTCTCTGTAAGAATGGAAAGAATAGAGATCAATTGATAATTTTCCGAAAAGCTTGACGAGCTACTTAAAATTTTGAAATTTATTTCGTGGGTGATTATTGTAGTTGTGATTGTCAAGTTTATTATTGTACGAGAACAAGAAGTTATTTATACTTGAAAGAGTTTGGTTGTATTTTCTAATTTAGTTGCTTATTTGTACGTGAACTTGAATTAGTTGTCAAAATTTGTTGCTTTTGTTAAGAAATTTCTGTGTACGATGATTATTAAGATATTTATGTGTGATCTCATGTCTATAGTTTTGTTGTTGAATGTTTGAATAAACTTTGAATATCCAGAATGTGCACAAGCTGAGTAATCACTTTGAATCAATGTGAAATAGGTGGATCAACAGGTACATGATCAGTTAGTCTAGAATATACATAGAACTTAACAAGCAGATCAGTTAGTCCAGAATACACAGAGAATTGAACAACAATACTTAATTGAAAAAAATTGAACAAATTGGCCCCAAAAGAGTACTGAATTGAATAAAAATTGAACAAATTGGCCCAAAAAAAATGAACAAACAGATCAGTTAGTCCAGAATACACAGAGACCACAATGATATCACTGATCCAACCCACCTGTGATCACACTGATCCAACACAATGATACAAAAAGATAGTCCACATCCCACTGTGATCCCACTGATCACACTGATCCAACAAAATTCAGGTTCAGGTACATGATCCAACAAAATTGGCATTAACAAAGATGCCCAGTTCAAGTCCAGAATGCACAGAACACAATTGAAAAGAACAAAAATACCTCTAGAACACAATAATTTCATGTATGCCCAGCTGCAGTAGCCACATAACACAAGACTTGAGAGTATGAAAAAAATATTTTCATAGTTTCATTTCACACTGATCTAACCCAGCTGTGATCACGCTGATCCAACACAATGATACAAAAAGATAGTCCACATCCCACAGTTCAGATACATGATCCAACACAATGATACAAAATTCAGGTTCAGGTACACAATTTTTCATCCTCCAAAACATCCTCCAATCCAGCTGCAGCAGAAATCAATGTCAGGTATGCCCAAATGCTCAGCAGGTTCAGGTACACAAACAATTTCAGGTATGCCCAGATGCTTTGCAGGTTCAGGTATACAAACAATTTTAAGTCCAAAGATGCTCCCACTGTGATGCTCCCACTCTGATGCTAACAAACAATATCTTGGACGGTCAAAAACTGCAAAATCAACAAAAAAATGTCAAGTCCCATAAACTTTTACAGTATATATGAACGGTCAAAAACAAAGCAAACATTTACAATATATATGGATATTTCTTACCTTTTCTGATAGCTTTTTCATTTATCCCACAAACACCATCTGTGTCTAGTGCTTGGGGATACAATCTCAATAGCATTTTTTATAGTTCTATCTTGGTCAGTTATTATCCCTTGTGGAGCACATCCATTCATGCCAAGCCACTTACTAAATAGCCAAACAAAAGTCTCTGTGTCTTCTTTTGAAATCAACCTACATCCAGGTAAAATCGATTGTCCATGATGGTTAACGCCAACAAATAGAGCAGAAGACATATCATACTTATTTGTTAAGTATGTGGTATCGAAAGTCACAACCTCACCAAAACTCCTTGTAAGCTTCTCTGCTCCAACCATTTGCCCAAAATATATTTTTCAAATGATCCTTATTATTCAATTCAAATGATCCTCATTATTCAATTGAATGTCAAAACATAAACTAGAGTTTTCTGCAACCATCTTCGAAAAGTATCTCATAATCGCTGAAGCATCTCCTTCGCCAAGTCGTAGATGCCTTGATTCTTCAATCAAATTTCTACAATCAGTTTCATCACACAATATATTCTCATATCCTCCATATTCATGTACTAGTGATCCAAAATTTTTGTTCATCCTAATTTTTGCTTGGTCATTAAGATTGATTTGATGTCTCACATGTGCATTTATTCTTCAATTGTAGCGAAAGAAACGATTTTTGGTCGGGCTCATCATATGATTATGATCAAGAGTAACCGTAGAAATTTGTCATCTTTCATATAAGTTTAATCGTACTATTAAGTAAGCAGTACACCCAATATTGTAGCTCGCTTGAGGTTTTAAGGGATTTTGAGAGGTATTTTCATGTTTGCCACTTCTAAAACATGCAATAGTTACATTTCTAACAATCCCTTTTACGTTCTTCTTTGTAGATTTTTTCCTAATTGGAAATTCACAGTTGTTTGCATATTTTCTATAGAACTCATACAACTGTTCTATCCCATCAAATTCCAAACCAACTTTGGGCTCAATCTGTTGATGTAATCCATCACTCTCATCAACCAAACAATTAGTCAAATCTTCAACTTCTTCTAAGTTATCCAAATCTTCAATATCTACTATATTGTCTTGACAAATAACATAATTGAGTATTATTTTTTATAGAGTTAAAAAATCGCATAAAACATAAGTGATAAAATAGATAAACTGAAGGCTACATAGTTCAATCATTCATCCTAACTCCAAACAATATTACAAATTGAAAATATTTATTACTTAATTATCATGACACAGACAATGAACATAAAGTGTATGTGAATTGAACAAAAATTCTCTATGAAAACCCTAAAAACTGTCTGTAAATTGAATAATTCTCTATGAATTGAACAACATTTTTTTAATTAAAAACTCTCTGTGAATTGAACAACAGTGTTGTGAATTGAACAAAAATTGAACAAATTGGCCCAAAACAATACTGAATTGAACAAAAAAGAACAAATTGGCCCCAAAACCAACTGAATTGAACAAAATTAGCCCCAACACAGTAGTTAATTGAACAAATATTGAACAAACAAATGAAAAATAATTTTGAGTTCAATCCAAGAAAGACGGGCTATACCTCAGCCGTTGTTTTGTGGTCGAGAGGGCAGCGGCGAGATTGAAAGAGAGGGCAATAATGAGCTCAAGAGTGTGGTGACCTTGAAAAAATAAAATTTTCGGGGGAGAGTGACAGATCGAGACTCCACACAGATACTGTGGTCGAGATCAGCGGAAGAGAGGGTTGCGCGGTGACCTCGAGAAGGTGACGACTAGATTTGTGGGAGAGAGACTGAGATGGTGAGCATTTGTGAATTGGGGACGCGGGTTGGGTCCAAATTAAGGTTTTGAGATCGAGAGAAGAGAAATCGCCATGGCTGGCAGACGTTGTGATCGTTTCACGTCAGAAGAGAGTGTGGCGGGGCGAGCTCGAGGGCGGCACAGCAGTGAGATTTGGGGGAGAAAGAATGAGATGGGGAGGATTTTCGCCTGCACTGCGGGGGAACGTTGAGATGAGAGAGCAGCCCCAATTTTTTTAGGGTTTTGTTTTTAATGTCATCCACGTTGGATGCCACATAGCAGTATGACATGTCTTGCCACGTCGGATGGGAGCTAAAGCGGGAGATGTATTGGAGCCAAATAGCAAAACTGCCCAATTAGTGGTGCATGGTATCAGGCGAAACGAATCAAGATAAGGCGTTCTACAGGTCAATAAAATTGCTGGAAGAATTGTTGTGTGTTGATCACATACCTGCTAGTCCTGCCAAGAAATGTAGGGGTGATTTACAAGAAAGGTCATGTCAAAAATTTTCCAACAAAAGAGAAACTGTTAGAGTAGTTGGTTGTGCCCTTACACATCCAGTACAATACATGTATGAATACTAATGAGATTTATTGTTGTACATGTTATGGTTTGGGTATTAGTAATATATGATTGTTATCAGGATCGGTCCTGAAAAATTTAATGCCCTGAGCAAAATTCTAAAGTGTGCCTCTAAACACATTAATGACAATTATGTCAAAACAAATTTTTTCTTTCATCAAATAATTATTTATATTAAAATGATAAGAGTTTACAAACGATAAGAGAGAATCTTTTTGGGCCTCGTTAAAATCCTGTCTAGTGAAAACCCAATGGGACAAAACACTAGACGAAGGAAAAAAAAAAGAGTGCCCCGATTCTCAAAATATTACATTCAAAAACTAAAAATGTTATATTTCTAATCTTCAAGTGTCCAAATGTTGATCCAACCTCCATACACATTTCTTCATCCAAGTGAAAAACATCACATCCACCTACAAAATAAAAGTAGCGATGAAATATCAATTACTAATTATCATTTAAAATGTCTTCTTGTTGAACTTTTAGAAACAAAATCATCAATTATATTTTCATACGAAATATTATCTAACATATCTTTTTTAATGCATAAAATAGCTAAACCATTTAGTCGATCTTGAGTCATGATTCTCCACAAGTAAGACTTCAATAACTTTAATTTAGAAAAACTTTTTTCGGCATAGGCAACAATCATAGGAATAACCAATAATATCTTATAAGTAATCAATACATTCAGAAACATATCCATACTTTTTACAAACTTTATTATCTTTATGGATGTCCATGGTTTATTAGTTTCATATGATTCTCTTGGTAATATCACTTTTAAAACTTGTAATTCTAAATATAAGTCTGTTTCATCAACATCAGAAGCATCACCATTTTTTAAAAGCATTTGCAAATTTTATATAAGAACTTTTCAATTCATCATCATCCAAAGAAACTAATTTTGATGCATTAAATAAAACCCCACAAACAAACTCAAACAATTCCAATTGTTCAAATCTACTCCTCAATTGGGAAAGAGTAATATCCACTATATTAGGAAAATAATATATTCTAAAGTATTCTTCAGCTGATTGTTCTTCCCTCTCATTATTGTTAATCTGATCAAAATATTTTTTCCTGCAAATTCTACATTTTTAAGAAAATATGGGCTCAATCTCATGTCATTGGTCATTTTTTTAGCTTTTACTATGGCTAAAGTAAACCCATTTTTCCTGTAATCTTCAAAAAAAGAAATAAATCCTCTAATTATTTTACAGCAATATTAAGACATATGTTTTCAGGTTGTAACTTTTTACTAAGTTAATCTTGTTCAAAACATTATACCAAATGACCAAGCTTAGTATAAACTCAAAACTTGAAAGTTCCCCTAATGCTAAACTTTGTACATCCTTCCTTAATTTGGCATCTTCACTAATTTGTGCTAATTTAAATAAAGCTTCTCTGATTTGAGAAGCTTGAGATTTTATTACTTTGACACTTTCAATATGATTTTCTCAACGTGTAGTAGACAATGAATTCAAAGTTAAACCACCTATATGATCAAGTACAACATTCCATCTCTTTATTGAATTATCGAATACCGTATATATGCATTGACATGCTCCAAAGAAAGATTCTGCTTTATGAAAAGAGTTTACATATCACAAATAATTAAATTAAGACAATGAAAAGCACATGGCATGTAAAACTTTAGGATTTATGTCAAGTATTTTTTTTTAAACATCTATATTATTCCCTTTCATATTAGATCCATTATCATAGCCACGCCCTCTCACATTATTAATATCAAGATCATAATAATTTAATATATCTGCCAATTCATTAAAAAGTGCTAATCCAGATGTATCAACAACATTTAAAAATTTCAAAAAGTATTCTTCTAGTTTTATTGGAGTACGTGAAACTACAGTACATCTTATTATTAATGTCATTTGCTCTTTGTGATTTGTATCAGGAGTATAATCAAGGATTCCTGAAAAAGTATTCTTCTTTACTTTGAATGCTAATATCTCTGTCAACACATTTTGAATTTTATGTCTAAGATAATGATAATGAATAATTTTATCTTGAATGAGACGCAAATGATGTTGCATTACCAGATCGAACTCTGCAATTATTTCAAGTAAAACTAAAAACTTTTCATTAGGTTTTTCATAATTATTTTCATTTGTTCTATAAAATGTCAAATTATTGTAGCAAGACACTTAAAAACAGAAATTATTCTAACTATTACCTGCTTTCAATGTAGTATATCTTTCTTAATTAGCTCTTGTATTTCTTTATCAATTGTTTTATTTTTCAATCTAATTTATAACTCAACCCAAGTTCTCAAATTATTGAGGTATTCAAACACTTGTTTCATGTTGTGTAAGTTTCCCACTAAGATATTTTCAGTTATAAATTTCTTCACCTTCTTATTGACTTTTAATTTGCAATTTTTAAACGACTTACAACAAAAATAAAAAACTTTATCTAACTCCTTTGAGTAGACTAGCCACTTTCTATCTTGAGTCTCACCATTTGATAAAACTCAAGCATAGTGTTTAGAGAAAAAATATTGATTTTATAAATAGGATAATTGAACTTATCTTCTCTAGTAGGACATTTTTCTACAAGTAAATTTCTCAATTTTTCATAAAAGTTTTCTCACATTGTTGGATCATAAATGTTCACATCCAATCTTGATTTTGGGCATTCAAATTCATTGACAACGTGTTCATTATCACAAATAAGAGAATGATCAAGAGTTTTATTATTTTCATTTTCACTTAATCTTTGATCAGAAATTTGTTCGTTCACATCATTGTCCTTTTCTACTAATTGTTCTGAATGAATTTGTTATTTAGATTCATTCTCAATCAAATTTTCTTGTGAAGCATCATCTTTCCAAGAAAAATATTTATTTAGTGATCCTCTTAAACTTTGAATAATCTTTTCTTCATTTTTTAAAATTTTTTTAATATCCAGAGGTTGTTTGCTAGACATTATTTAGTTTTTATAACACAAGCAATAACATTAAAATTCTCAATAATATAACACATAAGGCTAGAATTCATCGCAATACAATCAGCAATTAAACATGAAATAATATTGAACTTTTAAATTTTAATGAAATAACTAATGAATAAGATACAATTAGACCTGCTTTTGAGCTTCTTTTTTCAACTTCAAACTTCCATGTTCCAATTGATTAAGTAGCAACAAACTTTGTCATAAAATATAATACTAATTACTTATTAGTGAAGTAATCCTAAAAATTAATCTAAGCCAACAAATTGTCTAAAAAATTAGTATGACATTGTTCATTTTTAGAAAAATACACTATGAGCTCAATTTCAGAAAACAAACAACATAGGCCATCAAATCTCCTAGTCCTAGATTAAACAACCATCAAAGAAGAAGTTTACAGAAAAATAACATATATTTATGAGAAGAAAGAGGTTGATGAATAGGTTTCCTCGTTGGGTTTCAAACATAACTTTTGCTGGATTTTTTTTCAAAATAAAAATAAAGGTCAAAATAAAAACAAGATTACTACTTTCCACCAACACTGTGGGAAAATAATGAAACAAAATGGGTTCAATTTGGCATTAATTTTTTTAGAATTTTAACTTTACCTCACATTTAAGGACACATTGAGTATGCAAGTGCCCAAAAAAAAAAAAAAAAAAAAAAAAAAAAAAAAAAAAAAAAAATCAAACTTCACTGTAAAATCTTCAAGAAGAAAGAACATAAGAAAACATGAAATGAAAATACAATGGCACTGTTAGAATCAGAAGCACAGAAAGAAATTGACATCAGCATTCCCAAATGCAAAGAACCGGCAGGAAATTGAATGAAATGAGAGCGATTACAGCAAAGATGAAAGAAGGGCACATTTGACCTAACAACGAAAACCCATCACAATTCAGCAAAAATAGATATAAATCAAGGAAAGCAGAGAGAGAGAAGGAGAGAGTACCAAGGCATGGATGAGCTTGGCATCCTTGCCCTGCTCTCAAGTGACGATCATCGATCATCTCGGGCTTGCTGCTGGAGTTGATCCCGAAGCGAAGGCGGATTCTTCGGCCAGTGGGGGTAGTCCGCTGGCGTTGGACCGCTGGAGTGGTTTCTTGAGCGAGCTGATGAGGGCGGAGGACTAGTGGCACGCAGTGTGTGTGTGTGGGTGGGTGGGTGGGTCGGGGTTGGGGTGGGGGGGGGGGGGGGGGGGTGCGGGCTAAAAACGGGTTAGGGAAGTGGAAGAGGTGCCTCAGTCCTCATGCGGCATGCCCACCGCCACTACATGTCTGCATAGAACATAGGAACTTTGAGTTTAATGTTAGCTTATTTCAGATATATGTTCTCTATACCCTATATGAGCTTAAATAAAATTTTGGCCCCCTAGATTTTGGGCCCTGGGCGGTCGCCCAGGACCAGGGCCTGTCCTGATTGTTATAATATCCATATAAATTATTGACACAAGATGCGAAAGCGAATAACGCCGACTAGATCTCATTTTAACGCCAACGAACCTTAAAAAGTTCCTTCAGGTATCGTACTTGAATTCACGAGCACAACACTCGAATTCACGGACAATTTATTCGAATCCACAAGTAAAGAGTAGCAACTTGAATCCATGAGCAATTGGAGAGATAAACTCAGTTTCATTCATTAAACTTAAATCCAAATACAAATGATACAAGGGCCTTTTATAGGCTTACAAAAGAATACTACTCCTACAATATAATCTATTCCTATAAGAAAACAAAAAAAATCAAAAGAGTCCTAATCCATTTAGAAAAACTAATTCTAATTCTAATAGAATAAAATAAAAATAAACTAAATTTTTTATTTTTAGATTTCTAATTAAAGAAACCTTCAGAAATTCTTATTTTTTCATGAATCTAACTGAAAGTCAATCTGAAAATCTTACTATTTGTTGCTTTTGATCTCCTACATCTGTCTCTCTCTCATCAAAAGAACTCGTCTTTGAGTTCCTATCAGGATATAACTACTTGGTACGGACTCCTTAAGTTGGAATTCTTTCTCCTCAAATATACCATCATCATATCTTCTTTCTCGAAGAGTTCCTTTTGCCTCTTCTTAGCAACTGCTGCCTTATACTTCTTATTGGATTTCTCAATCTTTAATCGAACTTCTTCTTATAGATCTGTTGAATAGCGAACCATGTTATTGTACGCAAACTCTGCTTGAGGCAAAGTTTGATCCCATGACCTTGGTATGTCTCGTCACAATCCATGTAATTCAATGACGGATCATGCTTTTATTACGCCCGCATGCCAATAGTAGGTGACATGAACTTGAAGAATTTAAATCTTCCATCTCTAACACTCTCTTTCTGCATGAAAAGATCTTCAAAATCATGAAGAATAAATGAACCATGATCCTAAATATCCCTCATTGGTGGTAATAATTCCACATGCTTATCATGCACAACCTCATTGCATCCTTCCAATGATTAATTTACTCCTCAGGAATTTTAATGGTAGAAGAAACTTCTTCTAAAATAAGGCTTTATTTTATTTACTTTTATTCTACAGAGAACTCGCCTCGATTGCATATGGTTTTGAATTTTGGCTTCCCTTTTTTTGGACTAGTGCAGTAAGTAATTCTTAGTGAATCAATCCATGCACCAAAATAGGAAAGTGAATACCATCAAATCACAGAAAATCAATTGCAAACACAATAGAAATACGTTAAAACCCGAAAGGGAAAAAATCACGAAGAGAGAGAGACTCCAATTGTGTCAATGGCGATTACAAAAGAGTACTTTGGATTTGGGGGAACTTGAGGTCCCATTTTCTATTGGAAGAGATCCTCTATTTATACAATTCATGTCAAATAGATAGAGCGAGGAATCCTGCTCAGTTTGAATACCTAAATCACTTATCTGGCTTAGGATTGAGCTGGACGCCCCAATTTGAATTGGTGTAGGACAGAGTTCATATCTATCTGGTGATTCGTGCTCGACTGTAGATAAGGCTGAACTGCCCCCGGGAGGTTGCTACCTTATTTGAATTAAGATTGAGCTTAAAGATAAAGATCTCTATAATCAGATTTGACTCTTATGTTAATCTCCTGACCCACCGTTCGTAATCCAAAAAGGTGGTGATTTCGTATTAACCGTTTTAGAAGTAACCACGCGCCGCACATCCACACGAGGTTGGATTGACATGCGTCGCGATCTCGGGCGAGTCAGAAAGTATCCACTACAGATGCCCCTCTGCTCTCTTGTCGGGAATGCTCCCTCGGGGGATTTCAGGTTCTCGGAGTCTCCAATGTAAATAGGGGAGTAGAATGAAATGAGAACTTTCTGGACCTGATGATTGGGGTAAAACCAGCACTTGAAAATATATATTTTTAGAATCAGTGTAAAATGTGTGTGCTTTGGCTTTCTCGATACTTTTGTTACAGTATGATGGCTATACAGATTGAATCCACAGGGATGGAAGATGATAGAAGCATTAACAATCCATTCATGTAGGTTGTTAACAAGTTCTTCTTTGTTAAAGATGAGAGAAAGAAAGAAAAGAAAGCCAGATGTGATAGGTAGAGAAGACGATGAAAACGGTGAAGTGAAAACAATGGAAAAGTGGTATTGAATCGGTAAAGTAAAACAAGAAAATAGGAATGAAATGAAAAGTGAAGTGATTTAGCAAGTGAGTTTAAAACCAAATAGAAAAGAAGATGAAACTTGCTGTGAAGAAGATAATAACAAAGGTGAACTAAGAAGATGGTGAAAACAACGATAGAAAAATGATAAAAAAAATTTTGAAAATAGTTTTAAAATAAAGTAAAGAAAAGAAGGAAAACGATGACTCATGGCTACTAACTACTAATTGCTCCACTAATATGCTAATCTCTTAATGATAGTTGCCTTACATGAATTCTTGGTCATCACTAGTCCTTAGCTTTCAAGAGACAATACAAAGTATGGCACATGAAATGGTTCTTCACATTCAAACACATCCATTACACACAACAAGATGTAAGCTACTATTAAATCATCAAAACCAAGTAGAGGTGAGCATGAAATAAAAAAGACATTGCAAGTTAGCTTTTTAGTGGTTAGATGTTAGAATGTTAGAGTGTTGGAATCCATCATCATGAGCCATCAATGGTTCTTGCAAGAGCAAGGCCTTGTAGAGGCTATTAGATTCATGTGAATTATCAAATGGTTAGCTAGTTCATGGTTAGTAGTTAGATTGCTATGAGAAGAAAACTAGCTAAGCACCATGTAGAAGATGGAGAAAATTACAATAGAAAAGAAAGGATATACCTTTACATAGATTGTCACTCTCTATTACATCAATATCTCTCTCTAGAATCAACTCAGCCCTACTACAAGATCTAAAAAGAAAGGAAAAAATACAAAAGAAAATCCTACTCTATAATTAGAAGAGAGAAATCCTAGCTACTGCTCTCTGTCCTCCCGTCTCAAGTCTAAAAATGCAGTATTCAAGGGCGAAAGGAGCTAGGGTTTGATGAGACGAGGTCACACATCGAAGATTGATACGTGGATCCTCCACATAGCAGCGAAAAAGTATCATATTTCTACGGTAATACCAGGGACTTAGGTCCCTTGTTTTGGTCTGTTGCTTCGTCTGGCTTCTAGAATCTTCCAGATGTATTCTGTTTGCGCAGTTTGGATGTATGTTTCTCCAGATGCATGTTCAAATACGAGAATCTAATGTGATCTTCTCGAAGCTCTCTTGCATGGTATCCAATGTTGATTTAATTACCCAAAAATGGGTTTAGTTAGGCTCTTATTACCTCTTTCCCCTTCTAGTCTTGATTATCTGCAAAAGAGACCAAAACACTTGTGAGAAGCATTATTTTATTCATAAATCAATAGAAAAATTATATGTGAAGATGCAGAATCGTAGACTAATCACACCCCACACACTTATCTTTTGCTCGCACCGAGTAAAATAAGAAAAAAGAAAAACTAAATTAAGAATATTATCACACCACTTTCGCAAGTAACATGATTGCAATGAATGTGTGCAATATGTTGTTAAACCTCTGAGTTTTCCCTAGAGGAGGAGTTTTATCTCCTAAGAGTTTTCAGCCGATTACACCCACAAAATTCATAAAGAAAGAAAAAAGTTAGTATTTTGAAAATACATTTTGAATGAGAGAAAGTTTTCGAGATATTTTGCAAAAATTTAAGCGATCTAAGATCATAAGTCCACCAAAAATTATTCTTTCTTAAACTTAGTTTAGAAGTAAGATCTTATCATTAATTAAGGTAAGAATTCAAAATTAGATTGAATATTTTATCCTTCATAGAACCTAGATAATATGAACTTTGTGATAGTGAAGATTTTTTGGGATTTCAACTCTAACCATCAAGCTATATATATATATATATATATATATATATATATATATATATATATATATATATATATATATATATATATATATATATAGACTTGTATCCTTTCAAAAGGATTTGATCCCGGATCCTTCCCACTCAAATTCAACCCTCCAACATTCGAATACAAGATCCACTCCGTTGAAGTTGATCTATACTATTTCAAGTATCTATAAACCAAAAATCAAGTGTTTTAAATACTTTTTGCCCATCCATCAAGTAGGGGAAAAACGGACGGCCTAAATAGTGAGTTGGTTAGTTTAACGGTGTAGAACATTTGAAATCTAACAAAAATTAGTTTATAGGGGTTTTTAAATGTTTAGATCATAATGAAATGGCCGGATCGAGAATTTGTATGTCTAAAGATATAGATCTAACCAACTCACTACTTTCGGCCGTCCATTTTGCGTCGCTTGATGGATGGGCAAAAAGTATTTAAAACACTTGATTTTTGGTTTATAGATACTTGAAATAGTATAGATCAACTTCAATGGAGTGGATCTTGTATTAGAATGTTGGAGGGTTGATTTTGAGTGGGAAGGATCCGGGATCAAATCCTTTTGAAAGGATACAAGTCTATAAATATATATATATATATATATATATATATATATATATATATATATATATATATATATATATATATATATATATATATATATATTTCTTTTTTCTTCCCTTAATTTTCTTAGGCTTTCTAGTTTTCCCAGGTAGTGAGCCTTTAGCCGATGACTCCCCAATTAGACGATCTTAGGGCACTAGATGAGAAAATATCCCTTGAGCTCAAGGACTCGAGTAAACAAGACCTTAATTCTTAGGGAAATTATTTGTATCTTTTGACTACTATTAGGTGTGAATAATCATGCTTTTTGAGGCATAGTTATCCAGCTTTAATAAGTGATTTTTTTTATTCATATATACCATGTATATTTTTTTCTTTTTATTTATTTTATGATATTTAGGTCTTTATTTTCATTCCAAAAAAGTGTAAGTGTGAACTGCATACAATCTAAGGCAAAAAATTCAGGATAAAATTATTTCTCCAATCTATCTTACTTAGCCTATAATTTTAAACAAGATTCATTATTTCAATTAGGTTTAAGATGTCATAATTAAGGCTTTCTTAATTTCTAAGATCATCTTAATTTTCTTTTAAATAGATTAAAATTTTTTCTCTTGTTTCAAAAAGTTATTAAAGAAAAGAAAAATCCTATACAAAAAGAAAAAATCTTAGAATATCCTAAAAGAAGTGAAAAATAAAGAAAATCTAAAAACTTTACATTAGTAGACCCTTCCCCATACTTATCTTATGCATTGTCCTCAATGCATCGTGAATGTATGTATACATGAAACAAATAGAGAGGGAAGGAAAAATCACCTCAAGGTGGTGGTTCCGGTGGTGGTCTTATTGGTCATGAAATGTGACCCAATCCAAATTATATGGAGTTCGCAGGAATCCACCAGTGACCTCTCTAATATAACCCACAATTATGATGTGAACATGGATGATTTTTATTAGGAATTTTACCCCATCTAATTTTAAATTTTCAAAATAATTTCAGAGTCTTTATTATTAACACATTTGTCCTAGAATGTAGTGTGAAATGATGGAATGATTAATTTAGACTTAGAAAGTACAGGAACGAATACCGACTCAGGAAATTGATTTAGATCAAGTCTAGGTTCTAGAGTCGAATTTGGTTTAGGAAGTAGGTCTAAATCAAGAAATTCATTCTCCCACCATGGAATGTAACTATATACGATAGGTGTTTTCAGTTCAAGAATGACAGGTATGAGAATTAATACTGACTCAAAGATGTTGCTCAAGTTGGGTAACAAAACTGGAGTCAATATTGATTCAGAAATTTGAACTGGATCACAAATTTGAGAATCTGGGTCACATTCTTCTTTGAGTTTAATTTCATAAAAATGAGAACTTGCCAATTTGTTAATGAGACTCTTAGAAGTTATGTATTGGTCAAGTTTCAAATGTGAATCATAGAAGATGGGTAATTTAATTTCACGTTGTATGGGCACAGGATTCAAAGCTGACTTTGAAAAATATTTGAAGTGAGGTAAAGATACCGGAGTCAACATTTGATCAAGAAGTAAAATTGAATTATCAATTTGATGTTCAAGATCACATTCATGATCAAGTTCAATTTCATGCGGTCCAATCCAAATTGCATGGAGTTCGCAGGAAGCCACCAGTGACCTCTCTAATATAACCCATAATTATGATGTGAACATAGATGATTTTTATTAGGAATTTTACCCCATCTAATTTTCAAATTTTTAAAATAATTTCAGAGTCTTTGTTATCAACACCTTTGTCCTAGAATGAGTGTGAAAAGATAGAATGATTAATTTGGACTTAAAAAGTGCAGGAATGAATACCGACTCAAGAAATTGATTTAGATGAAGTCTAGGTTCTGGAGTCAAATTTGGTTTAGGAAGTGGGTCCAAATCAAGAAATTCATTCTCCTTACATGGAATGTGACTGTATATGATAGGTGTTTCCAGTTCAAGAATGACAGATATGAGAATTAACACTGACTCAAAGATGTTGCTCAAGTTGGGTAACAAAACTGGAGTTAATATTGATTCAGAAATTTGAACTGGATCACAAATTTGAGAATCTGCGTCACATTCTTCTTTGAGTTCAATTTCATAAAAATGAGAACTTGCCAATTTGTTAATGAGACTCTCAGAAGTTATGTATTGGTCAAGTTTCAGATGTGAATCATAAAAGATGGGTAATTTAATTTCACGCTGTATGGGCACAGGATTCAAAGCTGACTTTGAAAAATGTTTGAAGTGAGGTAAAGATACCGGAGTCAATATTGAATCAAGAAGTGAAATTGAATTATCAATTTGATGTTCAAGATCACATTCATGCTCAAGTTCAATTTTAAGAAATGGATAGCTTGCCAAGATGTCAATATGGTTCTCAAAATTTTGATGTTGGTCAAGTTCAAATGTGTGTGCGAAACTTGAATCTTGATTTTCAAAGTAACATGATTCCTAGTCAAGATCGATAGAGTTATTGGTTAAAGGTTGATAAGAGCGAGTTTCCTTATTCCTATGAATGTTGACTAATTGACACAGTTGTGTTTCTAACCTATCGATAAACTAGGTAAAAGATTTTTGAAATTATTGTGAGGTCTCATGCAAAATTTCTATACTCTTTTCTAACTTAGTTTTTTCTTCAAATGGTTGTTCTAGAAAGAGAGTATAGGAATCTTGATTTTGAAAAAATTGTGAAGATTGTGAGTCCAATAAGTTTTGAGATTGTCGCTCAGACTCACACAAGAGTTCTATACTCGTGTTCAAGACTGATGATTGATCATTTTGAAGAAGTGAGACTGAGTATGAATCTTGAAAATATTGTGGAATTGGGAGGCCAACATTTCCTGAAATTTTTGTTCGACCTCCTACATGGCTTCTATACTCTTTTCTAACTCAGATTTTTCTTCCATGGGCTATTGTAGAAAAAGAATATATAAAGCATGATATAGAAAAGATTGTGAGAATTATGAGTCAAGCTTGTTTTGTTGGGACTCAAGCATGACTTGTACGGCTTCCATACTCTTTTCTAACTCGGTTTTTTCTTCAATGGGTTGTTCTAGAAAAGGAGTATAGGAAGTAAAATTGGGGAATGAATATTGTGAAAATTATAAACAAGGTGGTTGAAAATTAGACCCGGGGGAGATGAATCCCTCGATTATGTGAAAAGTTGAAATTATTTTGAAAATATTGGTCATCGGATAAGCGGTATGGGTTATATTGAGTCGCATAAATCAAATCCAGATTATTTGGTTGGTTCATGTTATTCAAAGCTGGGTTGGAATTATTAGAATCAAATGAGGTCGATGTGAAGTATGGATTCATATTAGAATTGAAAGAATTGTTGTTGAAATCTATTTCACAAACAAACACAAACAAAAAAGAAAAAACAAATAAAAAAAGAAATAAAAAAAATCAAGACCAATCCTATACTAAGATTAACCTAAACCTAGACAACTCATAACTGGGTAATTACCCGGGGGAATTGTTGTATGAACCCGACTACGAGCTAATCAGCCAGGTAGGGGCAAAATGCGGTGGGAGGTATCCGTGTGTAAGCAACGAGCCTTAATTATGCCAAACCACTGGATCTTCGAGGCTTAACCTCTTACTTCCTAACCTTAGATACCGATTTAGTAAGAGTATGGTTCTCATAAGTTCTACCCTCAGTCAATCTCTTAATGAGTCCAAGATATCCCAATGGGCCAACGCGTATCAATTTTTATTAAAGCTTGGATTGTGTGAGTGGAGAGGTGGTTTTTAAGCTAAGGAAGAGTAATGACTTCTCCACTTTATCTTGTATCGTGTTATGCCCTTAAGTCTAATTCATGCAAGTGTGCAATATAGACAAAAATAACACACAAAGTGAATAAATCACCCACGTATTTGTCCTATGCTATATGCAATGTCATATGTACACCTCAGTCCAGATCACAACAATAGAATAGAATACAGTATATTGGAATTAAATTTGAAACGTGCCTAAATGTAAATGTCTAAATCATTTTAAAAGCGTCCAATTTGCTATTTTTAATTCATTATTATAGTGTATAGGCAATCAAAATAGAAAAATAGCAGCAGAAATCACAGACAATATAGAAGCACCCTGCAAAATATAAGGCCAAGATCCAAAAGAAGTGTTGCGTTTTCACGGTTTTTAAAGCCTGGCCGTAACAAATATGTGAGAAACAACTCCCTGTTTTCTTGAGCAAGGAGATGCAAGCAAGCTTAGCTTTCTGCAGTACTTAATTTCTATTAAAATTGCCCTGCACACCAAAACAGAGAAGAAAATGTTAACAAATACATGAAATCAAAACCATTCCCATCCCCGACATTGACGCCATTTTTTTATTGTGGTAAAATCATGCATGAGTATGTGTATTTTGTAAATTCAGTAAAAATGTGTGTGTGTTATATCTTCCTCGATACTTCTATTATAGCACGATGGCTATACGGGTCGAATCCGCAGAGACAGGAGGCGATAGAAGCATTAACAGTTCGGCGTTCATGTGTTTTGTTAACAGTTCTTCTTTGTTAAAGAATGAGAAAATGAAAAAAAGAAAGGCAGAAGTGATAGGTAGAGAAGGAAATAAAAATGGCGATGAGAAGATAAAAAAAGTGATTTTAAATTGATTTTTAAAACAAATAAAAAGAGAAGATAAGAACAATTAAAGAAATCTCATGACTACTAACTACTAATTGCTCCACTAACATGCTAACCTCTTAGTGATAACTGCCTCACATGGATCCTTGGCCATCACTAGTCCTTGGCTTCAAGAATATTACAAAGTATGGCACATGAAATTGTTCTTCACATTACACATCCATTCCACACAGCAAGGTGTAAGTTACTATTAGATCATCAAAACGAAGTAGAGGTGAGCATGAAATAAAGAAGACATTGCAAGTTAGATTTTTAGTGATTAGATGTTAGAATGTTAGAATCCATCATCATGAGCTATCAATGGATCTTGCAAAAGCAAGGCCTTGTAGAGGCTATTAGATTTATATAGATTATCAAGTAAGTAGTTAGCTAGTTAGTGGTTAGTAGTTAGATTGCCATGAGAAGAAAACTAGTTAATCACTATGTAGAAGATGGAGAAGATTACAATAGAGAAGAAAAGAGACACCTTTACATAGATTGTCACTCTCTATTATATCAATATATCTCTCCCTCACTCTTCAGAATTAACTCAGCACTACTACAAGATCTAAAAAGAAAGAAAAAATACAAAAGAAAAGAAAAGAAAATCTTATTCTAGAACTAAAAGAGAGAAATCCTGGCTACTGCTCTCCGATACCTTCTCTCTAGTTTGAAAATGTAGTAATTATAGGTATAGAAAGGCTCTGGAAGGAGCGATGAAGCCACGCATCGAAGATACGCGTGAGCCACCAAATTGCCGCAAAAACCCAGAGGAACTGCGACAAAATTAGGGTTGGGTATACGAGTTGAATCTATAAGGACGAGAGGCGATAGAAGCATTAACAATCTAATGTTCACATGTTTTGTTAATAGTTCTTCTTTGTTAAAGAATGAGAAAAAGAAAAGAAAATAAAGCCAGATGTGATAGGTGGAGAATGCGATGAAAATAACAAAGTGAAAACAATGAAAATGTGGTTGTGAATCGGTAAAGCAAAACAAGAAAATAAAAATAGAATGAAAAGTGAAGTGATTAAGAAAGTGGGTTTAAAAACAAAATAGAAAAGAAGATAAAACTTGTTATAAAGATGATGAAAACAAAGGTGAACTAAGAAGATGGTGAAAACAATGATAGAAAATGATAAAAAAAGGTTTTGAAAATAGTTTTTAAAATAAAGTAAAGAAGAGAAGGAAAACGATGAAAGAAAACTCATGGCTACTAACTATTAATTGCTCCACTAACATGCTAATCTCTTAGTGATAGTTACCTTACATGGATCATTGGTCATCACTAGTCCTTGGCTTCTTCAAGAGACAAAATAAAGTATGGCACATGAAATGGTTCTTGACATTCAAAGACATCCATTCCATACAATAAGGTGCAAGCTACTATTGGATCAACAATACAAAGTAGAGGTGAGCACGAAATGAAGAAGACATTGCAAGTTAGTTTGCTAGTGGTTAGATGTTAGAATGTTAGAGTGTTAGAATCCATCATCATGAGTCATCAATGGCTCTTACAAGAGCAAAGCCTTACAAAGGCTATTAGATTCATGTCGATTATCAAGTAAGTGATTAGTTAGTTAGTGGTTAGTAGTTAAATTTTCATGAGAAAAAAACTAGTTAAGCACCATGTAGAATGTGGATAAGATTACAATAGAGAAGAAAGGAGACACCTTTACATAGATTGTTACTCTCTATTACATCAATATCTTTCTCTCTCTCCAGAATCAACTCAGCCCTACGACAAGATCTAAAAAGAAACAAAAAATGCAAAAGAAAAGAAAAGAGAAGATTATCTTACTCTACAACTAGAAGAGAGAAATCCTAGCTATGGCTCTTTGTTCTCCCCTCTCAGGTCTGAAATGAAATATTTATAGGCGAAAGGAGCTAGGGTTTGATGAGACGAGGCTACTCGTCGAAGATCGACGCGTGGATCCTCCACATTAAGGCAAAGTGTCGCGTTTCATGGTAAAACCAGGGACGTTGGTCCCTGGTTTTAGTCCTTTGCTTCGTCTGGCATCTAGGATCTTCCCAATATATTCTATTTTGCGCAGTTTGGATGTATATTTCTCTAGATACATCTTCAAATACAGAAATCCAATGTGATCTTCTAGAATCTCCCTTGCATGGTATCCAATGTTGATTTAATTACCTAAAAATGGATTTAATTAGGCTCTTATTACCCCCCTTTTCCCTTTTAGTCTTGATTATCTGCAAAAGAGACCAAAACACGTGTAAGAAGCATTATTTTATTCATAAATCGGTAGAAAAATGCGATGTCAAGATGCAGAATCATAGACTAATCACCTGGATTCAAGGTGTTCATTGTTGCTTTAGAGTTTGTTGTATAGTGGCGTGCGCAGCGATACAGTCTGGCAAGGCCTTAAATGTGTGTTACATCTAGTACTGCGTCGATCTAGCTACCGCTTTTCGTGCAACACTGTGTTCGAGGTGGGTGCTGCATATCTCGAGTGGCGACATTGGGAAGGTAACCGTCTTTTACGAAGGTGAGCACTTTTCAAGGAAGGCATGGCACATCTGACGATTCGAGTCCCTTCTTCTATGACACATGTAGGATCCCAAGTGGAGAGTTGCTTCATCTTCCTTTGGGATTAGAAGCTTAGGAGGTTAGATCTTGGGCTTCTTTCCCCTATATATATAGGATGAGACTCCTCAAGAGGGATCTGGACTACCTTCTAAAAGTCTTTTGTTGTTTTAAAGCCTTGTTCTGTTCTGCAAATAGTGATGTCTTATTTATCCTTTATTCAGTGAAGGAAGGAGATGGAATCGGTGGTGTTGCTTACTGCACTCCTAATATTTATAAGTCTACTTGTTGAGGAGTTTCAATTCTTGTGTTGGACTCATCAAGCAGTCTCAGTTCTTGCGACGAGGCCCAGTTGCGGCATGGACAGGGAATGAACCATCTTCTGCTTGATCTGTATGTCTAGCCTTTGGTTGGAGCAAACTGGGGTGAAGTTTGGGCTTGTTCCCCTTTTCTTTCCTCGCAATGAGCATGTAGCAAGGAGCATAAGGGTATTCGATGATGGCTCTGGTATCAGGGGCCGATCATCTGTGCCCTTATGGGGTCTCGCCTCCTTATCCGCCTCTGCTCCGGAGTTAAGGTATTGGCATAAGTATCCTCCGTCACCTTGCAAGCTTTGGTCTGAAATTTGATCATGGTTTTCTTGTTGTCGTCTTCATGAGAGTTCACGGTATCGTCGCTCGTCCATCTCTGGGGAGATTGCTCGCTTAAGAGTCATCAACAGGACACGGTCGAGGATGTGACAACGAATGACCCTGTTTTTTGTCTCTGGAAGAACGCACACATCTAAAACTAAAACTTGTATTTACATTACCTCTATTAGATGTATTCGAATTTGTAAGAGGAGAGATGTGATCTAGCAACTTTGTAATACATAGAAAAGACCATTAATAATAGTTTGTTTGAATCTTGCCTTATTTATGATTGTGATCTTCTTACTCCTCGGGGGCTATCCAGTTTTGTAGCACCAGAAATGACTCAGTACGTTGCCCCCTGGTGGGGTCTGCTATGGGGTTCTCAGTTGGGGAGAAGCCCGCCTGTTAGGAGTGAACTCTGTCTTTCAAGGGTTCCTCGGGGAGTTATCCGCTAGGGTGTAGAGAATCTAAATGGGTTAATCTCAGAGAGGTTTATCGGGCAAGGCTCCATCTCTCAAGAGCTTCCCAATGGGTTACCTTCAGGGTGTAAGAGACCCATCAAGGCTGCAGGCCTGCTCATGCACTCACTAGGGTTTTAACCCACCATTGGCTGGTCTAGAACTGCCGGCATGGGAGAGCCTCCATCTTTCAGGAGGTTCCCCGAGGGATGTTGTCAGGGTGTAGAGGACCCGTGTAGGCTGCGGGCCTGCTCAGGCAGTCATCAGAGTTTTAACCCGTCATTGTTGGACCTGAACAACCGGCGAGGGCGAGCCTCCATCTTTCAGGAGGTTCTCCGAAGGGTGCCGTCAGGGTGTAAAGAACCCATTTAGGTTATGGGACAGCTCAGGCAGTCATCGGGATTTTAGCCCATCATTGGCTGGATCTGAATAGCCAGCGTGGGCGAGCCTCTATCTTTCAGGAGGTTCCTCGAGGGGTGCCGTCAGGGTGTAAAGGACCCGTGTAGGCTGTGGGCCTGCTCAGGCAGTCATAGGGGTTTTAATCGGTTATTGGCTGGACCTTAACAACCAATATGGGCACCCTCCAACATTCAAGAGGTTCCCCGAGGGGTACCGTTAGGGTATAGGGGACCTATATGGGCTACGGGCCTGCTCAGGATTCATCGGGGTTTTAACCCATTATTAGCTGGACATGAACAGCTGGCATAGACAAGCCTCCATCTTTCAGGAGGTTCCTCGAGAGGGATCGTTAAGGTGAGGCTGTCATCGGGGTTTTAACCCGTTATTGGTTGGACCTGAACAGCTTGCATGGACGAGCCTCCATCTTTCAGGAGGTTCGTCGAGGGTGCCGTCAAGGTGGTGTAGAGGCCCGTATAGGCTGCGGGCCTGCTCAGGCAGTCGTCGGGATTTTAACCCGTCATTGATTGGACCTAAACATCCAGTGTGGATGAGCCTCCATCTTTCAAGAGGTTTCCCGAGGGGTGTCGTCAGGGCGTAGAGAACCCGTGTAGGCTGCAGGCCTACTCAGGCAGTTTTCGGGTTTTAACCCGTCATTGGCTTGACCTGAACAGCCGGCGTGGGCGAGCCTCCATCTTTCAGGAGGTTCCTCGAGGGGTGCTGTCAGGGTGTAGAGGACCGTATAGGCTACGGAGAATGTGCACTATGCTCGAGTTAGATACCTGAGCTGGCAGAAACACGAGTAGAAAATGATTCTTTCATTGAAGCTTTACATGACTTACATATAATATCATTTTAAGTGAAAGGGGTTCCATTGCTTATTAAGTTGGCTCTTACTCTAATCGGCTAGGGTGTAGGACCCGTTGCCTCCACGATCAATAACGATGTAGGGACCCTCCCAATTGGGCTCTAACTTTTCATGATCCTTCTGCCGAGTGCTCTGAATCACGTGCCTTAAGACTAGGTCTCCAATTTAGAATTCCTTGGGCCTCACCTTCTTATGGTGAACCGACCAGATTTGCTGTTGATATGCTACATTACGGAATTGGGCTTGTTGATATTTTTCCTCTGAGTGATCAAGCATCGTTCGGAGCAAGGCATCATTCTGATCTGGGACCACTTCTTCTACCCTGCGTATTGGCATGCTGATGTCGACTAGGATGATAACCTCCGTCCTATATGCCAACAAGAATGGTGTTTCTCCAATTGGAACGCATTTGGTGGTCTCGTAGGCCTATAGTACTCCAGGGAGTTTTTCTCTCATTTTCCCTTAGCTTTCTCCAAGCTTTTGCATAGGTTATCGAGAATGGTGCGGTTGCTGATTTCAGCCTGGCCATTGCCTTGAGGGTGGTAAGTTGAGGAGAATCGGTGGGCGATGTTGTATTTGGCACAAAAGCTGACTACTTGCTTGCTGGCGAGTTGGTTCCGTTGTCGGAGATGACAGTGTGGGGAATCCCGAAGCAGCATACTATGTTCTGTCAGATGAACTTGATAATTTGTTGACCACTGACCTCGGAGAGCGGTGTTGCCTTAATCCACTTGGTAAATCGGTGAAGACTAGTAGGAAACGCAACTGGAGTTGTGCTCATTGGAGAGGTCCGACCATGTCCAGTCTCCATTGCATGAAGGCCATGGACTGCGTAAGGTATAGAGGTCAGAGCTCAGCCGGTTTGATGTTGGAGCGAATATATGGCATAGTGGGCATTTTCTTATGTAATTCTTAACATCGTCGAACATCTTAGGCCAGTAGTACCCTTGGTTGATGACCTTGTAGGCGAGGGAGCGTCCTTTCACGTGGTTTCTACAGTCTCCATCGTGAATTTCCTACATTACCTTCTGAGCCTCCTCCGGACTAAGACATCTCAGATATGGGTAGGGATGAAGGTTGGAGTAGAATTTCTTGTATTGTATATCTCTAAGAAGTATGTACTAGGTAACCATGTGTTGGAGTTTCTTTGCCTCTGCTCTGTTGTCAGGAAATATCCCATTCTTTAAATAAGAAATGATGGGACTCCTCCACCCCGATGAGGTGTCAAGGCGTAGGACCTCTCCCACCAGTTGTTGGACGCTTAGATTAGTGATGTGCTCGACGAGGAATTTTCACCTGAACTGAAACTCCACAGCTGCCCCCAGGTTGGCAAGTGAGTTTGCGTGATTGTTTGTGGACCTTGGGATCCACTTGAAGTCGTATCAGGAGATTTTGAACTTTAATTTAAGAACGAGTTGTAGGTAGTCCTCCATCCAAGAATCTCTCATGACGTATTTGCCATTGATTTGATTGACTACCAGTGAGGACTCACAATGAACTTTGAGCCCCGTAACTCCAAGGGTAATAGCTGCTTGGAGCCCAGCTAAGATAACTTGCGGGAAAGCCTAAGGTGAAGGACTGCTCGGTGATGGATCCCTCCGGGGCGGCGAGAACAATTCTGATTCCTGCCCTTTTGCTATTTGAGGCTCCATCAACATTCAAGACCCATCCTTCAAGGTGGTCGGTATGCCCTGTGATTCCCAGGGTGAAGTTGGCGATGAAGTCGGCTAGTACTTGGCCTTTGATCCCTGTCCTCGACTCGTATTTGAACCCGTAGAATCTGAGCTCTGAGGCCCGTTTTGGTATCTTTCCTGTCGCTTCTGGGTTTTCCACAATGGATCTCAAGGGGTGCTCAGTGAGGACCGTGATCGGGAAGGTTTGAAGTAGTGCTTGAGCTTCCTCGAGATGATGAAAAGGGCTAACACTAACTTCTTCAGCCTTTAGTATCTGGTCTGGGGCCCGTTCATAGTGTGACTGACATAGTAGCTGGCTTCTGGGTGCCTTCTTCCTCTCGAACTAAGGCTCCGCTCACTGCTGACTTCGAGATAGCGAGATAGAGGTATAATGTCTCTCCAAAGGCATGTTTCAATAGCAAAAGGGTGAGACCAAGTATCTCTTCAACTCCTGGAAGGCCACTTCGCATTCCTTGTTCTAACGAAAGTCCGCTGCTTTTTTCTTGAAGGCTTAGAAGAATGACTTGCATTTGTCTGTGGATCAACTGATGAACAGATTGAGGGCTGCAAGATGTCAATTCAGCATCTGGACCTCCTTTATACAGGTGGGCGACCTCATGTTCAGGATTGCTGATATCTGATCGGAGTCTGCCTCGATGCCCCGTTGGGTAACCAAGTATCCTTACAACTTCTCGAAGGCTACTCCAAATGTACACTTCTCAAGATTGAGTTTTACCTCGTATTACCTGAGGAGATTGAAGGCTTTGTCTAGATATTGAAGGTGCTTTGTGCATTGTACACTTTTCACCAGCATATCATCAACATATACCTCCATGATGTCCCTGATAAGGTCCTTAAAGACCTTGTTTACCATCCACTGGAAGGTGGCCCCAATGTACTTGAGTCCGAAGGGCACATCACTTTGTAGCAGTAAATTCCCCGACTTGTGGTTAAGGCTATCTTATCTTCATATGGTGGGTACATCCTGATCTGATTATAGCCTGAGTAAAAATCCATGAAGCTAAGGAGCATGTGTCCTGCCGTAACTTTCACTAGTTGATCGATTCTTGGGAGAAGATAACTGTCCTTTGGACAGGCCTCATTGAAATTCGTAAAGTCAATACAGACTCTCCACTTTCCGTTCTCTTTCTTCATGAGGACGGGATTAGAAAGCCAATCAGGATAAAATGTTTCTTGAATGAAGCTAGCCTGGAGTAGGTGATCGACCTCGTCACTGATGGCGCGACTTCTTTCCTCGTTCATTCTCCTAGGCTTCTGCTTTACTGGTTTAGTGTCCGCCCGTATGGAGAGCCTGTGATAGCTAACTTCAGGGTCAATCCCCAGCATGTCAGCGGGAGATTATGCGAATACGTCTGTATTCTCTGATAGGAATTATTTGAACAGTATCTTCTCCCGCGGGTGCAGGTTTGAGCCAATTCAGAGGGTCCGTTTGGGGTGATTGGGATCTACCTCGAACAACTTTGGGTCTTCCTCAGTCCTGCTGTCGGGATTCCCTGACTCGGTGGATGAGTTGGGGTCTGGGCTTTCGCTAAACTTTGATTGCTATTGATCAATAACCCTCTTCTATTTCTTATCCACAGGAGAGTCTTCATTGGGGTTTGCTCAAGTTGCTTTTGGCATCTAGCCCGACCTCTTGCGGACAATTGCAGCAACTGTTCTGGTCATCGCTTGGTCACCCCTTATATTGGCCATTTTAGATGGTGTGAGGTACTTCAGCAACTGATGATAGGTGAACAGAACTGCTCTCATCATGTGGATCCACAGCCTCTCGAGGATGGTGTTGTAGGGGGATGGGATGTCTAGGATGCAGAACTCTGTCAAGATGTTGAATGGATCGGTTCGGACTGGGAACTCGACAGTGTCGAGGGAATGTGCCTCGTTCCCATCGAATCCTTAAAGAAGTGACTGGGTTTGAGGGATGATCAATTTACAGGCCAGCTCAGGAGTCTCCTCCATTCAGTTGAGGGCATGGCCATAGAGGATGTTGATGTTACTTCCCCTATCCACTAGGATCTTCGAGACTTTATGACATCTGATGTGTGCTGTCATGACTAAGGTGTTGGCCCAAAGGCCTTCCACCCTAGTTTTGATGATGATTAACTCATGTAGTTATGTTTACTAATAATCTTGTGTTGTTTAAGTTTCAGATCATTAACCAAGATATTAGTTGGTGATTAGTTTCAACAAGGAGTTTAGAAGCTTTTTATGATGATTCCAGGGCCAAAGCTTCATGATCACACATTACCTAGCCCATGGATGGAGTTTTGGAGCAAGTCAACTTAAAGATGAAGATCATCAAGAAGACTTAGGTATCCATAGTTTAGATAGTGTGTTTAGATCCAATTTGTAAAGCTTAGTATAGTTGATATGCTCAAGTGCACGACACACACACGTTTTCATGTTTTGGAATTGGTTTTCATGGATGATTGATCAAAACAAGTTTACATGGTTTTTATGTATATTAGATGTGTTCAATATACATATATGCTTCATATCTTAAACAAACTTATTTTGATATGTCTATTCATGAGTTTTTAGAAAAATCAGATTTCCTATTAAAAAAAAATCAAGTTTGATAAAAATACAAGTGTTGGTTTTGATAAAATTGGCAAGACACAAAAATGAATTGATATGATTGATACATGTCTTGAAATTTTTATCACTAGTTTGTGTTTTAAAATAAAATGATAAAACAAGTTTTTATGGAAGTTTTAGAAAAGATATAAGTATTTTCAAAATATGTTTTTTATCCAATTTTCTGTTCCAGGCTTCAACCAAGTCGACTAGTAACCTGACTAGTCGACTAGGGCTGAGGTCGGTCGACCGGGCCGGTCGACCGACGTGCACAGATTTGTGCACGCAGCTGGCACAGTGGACCGGTCGACCGGGCGGTCGACCGTCCCAGAGAGCAGTGCTCTCTGTTTGTTTGGGTCGACCGGGCGGTCGACCAGGATTGCCCAACGGTCACATTTCTGACCGTTGGCGGTCGACCGGGCCGGTCGACCGTCAGCCTGTCAGGCTACCAGCTCAGCCTAACGGCTAGTTTCTGGTTTGGCCTATATAAACCCCATCTCTTTGGGTTTTTGGAAAAGATTTTCAAGGAGAAAAATTTCTGGTTTCTAAAGTGTTTAAAACAAGTTTTCAAAAGTGTTTTAGGCTTTAAACTTCCAATTTGATTTGTGTTTTGGGTTTTTAGAAAATCAAAGAAAACTAGGTTTTAGGATTTTGATTTGATCTTTCATTTTCTATCTTTCACAAGAGACTTCCCAATTAGTTTTTCTTTGTTGCTTGTTTCCAAAAACACCTTGTTTCCACACTTGAGCTATCATACTATCCTAATCTATTAGGATCATTTGTTTTGTGGAAAAAGAGAAAAGAAAAGAGAGATTGTTTGTGGTTGAAAGAAACCACTAGTTGTACACCCTTATTCTTTGTGTATCCCTCTTTGGTAGAGGTGATCGGGTGATTGGTTTGCTCCCTCTAGTGAGAGGTGGAGTTTGGTTTGTAAACCCTCTTCGGTAGAGGTGTTGGTTGTTGGTTGTATTGGCTACGGGCCTACCCCTCGGTTGTGAGGTGGTTGTTTGAGAGAGGAGTTCGGTACTCCCTTGTTGTACAAATCCTTCTCGGTGAAGGTTCCCTCGGTGGGAGTCCTCGGTGGACGGTATAGTGGATTGGAAATCCTACACGGTGGTGTAGGCGGGGATGTAGAGCAAGGGTGCTCGAACCTCGAAACATATCATTGTGTTTGCATTTGATCCACTTGTCTCTAAACTCTCTCTGTTTATATTGTGCAAAACATCATACTTCATTCATATCATATTTTCTTGTGTTGAGCATAATTCATATTGTTATATCATATCTATTTGCTTGTGTTGTGCCTTGCATAATTCACATTGCTATATCTTGTGTAACACCCCGCTCCCGGAATACGTACTTAGTTGCGTATTCAGATTTTTGATCGTATTTTTCGATTTACCTTCTGTACTTATTTTGTATTATGATTGTTTATATGATTGTTTTGTCTTAAATTTGGATTCGTGGACTCGGAGTCAGCCCTAGTCTGAACCGAAGACCCGATCCTAATGTATTACTTGATTTGGTCTTTCCGGTAATTAGATTTGACCTACCCTTTTCTGTTTATACTTGTACATTTCCAAGTCCTTTATACTGTTCATATATGTACATTTCCATGTATTCCCGCATTTGCGCATATCAGTGATGTAATATTCATGTAATATTGGATCACTTCTGGTGATAACTTTGTAATTGTACTTATGTGTTGGAATGTATAATGCACCATTGCTTCCGTACTCTGATTCTTGTCTGTACTGATGCTTAGCGTATATACGGGAGGGTAGTTCTGACCTACGTATATACGTTGCAGTGACGTCCCCGTATCCGCCAGGATCGGGGCGTTACAGGATGGTATCAGAGCCTAGGCTCTAACTTCCTCAGTACGTCCAGAGGGCAAATTAATGGTAAAGAAATTTGCAACTGGAATACTTGAGTCTTGGTTATACATTCCAACTACAAGTGCAGAGTTATCTAATTCTTGACCATCCTTCCTTTGATTCCTAATCCCTCCTATCCTTTCCCTGTTTTGGTTTTATGAAGCCTTTATGCCAACTTAAGATATGATTAGACTAGAAAGGTAGTGGCTGGTTCAGAATGAAGCTATTATGTGACCTCTTCGGCGAATTCTATGAAGCTTGATATTCTCCAGATTGATCCTGATCTGGCTACCTTTCAGAAGTCAGCAGTCGGAATTCTCTACGGATATTCTTTCAGAGTGATTGGTGCCTGGTATTCGGGATTCTTAATTATCGGTCTTCTTTATTATTATGTTCAGGACTATCAGGATTTCCTTTATCTTCAGTATTCTGGCTTATTCTCGGAGGGCTATCAAATATGCAGTACAACTGGAATTCTAAAGATTTATACAGCCGGAAGTGCGGAGGATGATTATTGTTCAGTCGACCTGAGAGCCCTACCTATAGTGCTTCATATCTTAATTGGTATAAATTCCACCCCTGACCTCTTTGTGTTCATTTTACCCCTTACCGAAATTGCGAGGACGCAATTTTTTGTAAGGTGGATGGAATGTAACACCCCGCTCCCGGAATACGTACTTAGTTGCGTATTCAGATTTTTGATCGTATTTTTCGATTTACCTTCTGTACTTATTTTGTATTATGAATTGTTTATATGATTGTTTTGTCTTAAATTTGGATTCGTGGACTCGGAGTCAGCCCTAGTCTGAACCGAAGACCCGATCCTAATGTATTACTTGATTTGGTCTTTCCGGTAATTAGATTTGACCGATTTCAGTTTCAAATATTATTTTCCTATATTTTGATTTTATATGATTTTCTGGAATTTTCCTGAATTTAATTAAATATCTTCAAAACCGGTGTCGGCCAGTGCTGCTGACCGATTCCCGGATTTTTAGTTTACAAACGGTTTAGAATTTCTAAAAGTTCCTTTAGACATTATTTCTTAAAATCATATTTTCTACCTAAATACTTTTCTGAGGATTTTATGAATTTATGAAAATTCCACCGGAGTCGGTAGCTAGCTGATTCCGGGATTTTTAGTTTTAAAACTGTAAAGTATTTCTTAAAACGGATTTCACTATAATTCTTAGATTAATATTCTTGATTTTTGATAATTATTTCGGGTCGTTCAGAGATACTTGAATTTCGGACGATTCCGGTATTTTCCCGAAAGATTTCCGCATCCGCAACCGAATCCCGGAATCCGCCACTTTCATTATTTTTCATTTTCCCTTCTAAGAGAATAATTTTCCTTTTCCATTTTCTTTTCCTTTTCCTATTTTCTTTCTTTCCTTCCACCCTAAGTTTTCCCCAAACTTTTACTACTTCCAATTCCTTCTCCAATCTTCCAATTACTTCCACCACAAATATCTCCACCTCACCCCTCACCTTGGCAAGCCATGATTGGCCAAGAGAAACACCTCACCTCCCCACTTTACAAAAACCCCCCTCTCTTTTAATTATTTGCACCTCCTTCACAAAATCTAAAACCTATAAATACTTTTCCTTCTCCTTTCTTTATTCATTTTCACTTCATCTTTCTCTTTCTTCTCTTCACCAAAACCCTAACCTCCAACATCTCCTTCACCTCCACCACCTCCGCCGGCGCCTCCGGCCACCACGACGCCGCGAGAGACCCCCGAATTCCGGCCACCACTTCTTCTCACCAACACCAACAACAAAACCACTAATCCCACCTTCTTCTTCATCATCAACTTCCATCACTACCACCATCACTCCATCACCTTGTACTCTTTTTGGTGAGTGTTCTTCTTCACCAAGATTTGATTAATTCTTAGTATAATTATGTTTTCATATCATGTATACTTAGGTCTTCAAATCATGATTAGTTGACATCAAACAAAACATCACAAATCTGTTCTGTGTGCTGTTTCCAGTCGATTAGTCGACTTGACCTAAGGACTAGTCGACTTGAAACCCTTATTTGAAACGTAACCTTTTCAAGAACACAGTTTTAGTCGACTTAGGTTATTTATTAGTCGACTAGAAACCTCGATTAGTCGACTACTCCCTTGACCCTAGTCGGCTAACTTTTCCTGAATCCGAAACCCAACTCTCTGTTACATAGTTTTAGTCGACTTAGAGTGTCTGTTAGTCGACTTGAAATCATTGTTAGTCGACTACTCTTTCCATCCTAGTCGACTAACTTTTCCTGAAACCAGAACCCAACTCTCTGGAACCCAGTTTTAGTCGACTATACCAGACTGTTAGTCGACTAACCCCTTTATTAGTCGACTACCCTTTCCACCTAGTCGACTACTTTAGCTGTCTGTTATGGTTGATTTCTTTCTTGAATAGGAACCTTATCCTCTAGACTTACATCACATATTGGTACTACTTGACTTGTCTCTTGACAACATCATCTTCCCTTCTCTCTTTCTCTCTCCTCTTCACTCTACATATTTATATCATATATTATGGCGCATCCCGAGTTCCGTGGATTTCGGACCTTTCGGCTTTTCGGTGATTTAGGCGAGTTGTCTCGCTCTTCTCTCGTCTCTATTTGAGTTTCCCATTTCGTCGGGACGATAAGTATTTCACTTCTTATTTCCATATTCATGTATCGCCCTGCAATTGCTTGTATTATGGTAGCTTCATTTTTTACTTGTGCCATGCTTATGATATGCTTGCTTCTTTATCGTATACCATGCGTGGCCGACCCTTCGTGGTCGTTGGACTTTGAGTCACTTCCATGTTACCACTTGCTATTACTCAGACCGTCAGTTACATGTTTCTATTTAACACATGTATATCACTTGCCAACTGATTGGTTATCATCTACTACCTGGCATGCCACTACTTGGCAAGACCCTTTTTGTTATGCCATGACTTAACCTGACTATTATCAATCCTTTGATATGCTTGGTTGTTTATTAAATATCATCATTCTGTCATGCTATCACTTAACACCCAGCATGATAACTTGACTTGTGATTATCACCTTTACGGGAACTTTACTTTATTATCCTGTATCATGATCAGTGACTTGTATTCCTGCTTTATATGCAGTGACCTGACTATATAGTACTTATGTACTCCTGATTTCCTGATCATGTCCTGTTCCAGTTATTCCCGTAAAGTGATAATTAAACTATGAATCCTAAAAAGGACCAACTTGTATTGGGTCGGGGGAAACATGCGGATATCAATATGTGTTCGTGTTTACAGTGGCTTTTAGGAATGTTGTGCAACTACATGTTCCGGTCTGACCTGTGGGCCTCCAGGGGACCGAGGGGAGAGCTGGCTCCCTCATTACTGGTACCATCATGATAAGGGCATACATAAGTCCCTCCTGTTAGCCTTGCGGCTGTTTTCGTTACCATGCAACGGAACAATCCTGGGCCGTGGTCCCGGGTATGTACGGGACCCACTGTAAACATAGTTCGTTGATACCCCCGCTAGTTTCCAATAACAACCTTGTTTTACTCGGATATGGATCTATGTGCGTTGGGACGCTAGTTCACATAGCTAGATATCAGGGTAAGACGAGTAATAATAAAGTGTCGTAATAACCGGCTCTTTAAGTTGTAAGTAGAGGTATGTGGAATGGGACGCATACTAAAGCCTGCAACTTAAACGGCTATGAATCTGTGATGTGCCTTACCATAATTACTTGTTCCGGACTTTATATCGGATTTCCTGTTTTATGAGTATTATGTTATGACCACCTTGTAACTCAGGTTGTATGTGCTTAGATTACGATGACATGAGATAAAGGTATATAGATGAGGGTTTCCTTGTTTGGATTATTCCTTCGATGTACTAGTCTCATAGAACCGTGATCTAAAACCATACAATCAGATTTACTCGTCCTTGATTTTATTCGAATTTCCTGTTTTATGATTATTATGCCACACTTGTTCATATCTGCTCTAACCTATCTGTCCCCTGAGTATTTCTTACTTGATATCATTTGTTATATGCATACTTGTACTCACTCTGCTTCGCCACTTGGTATTGGTACTACTCGCCTGGGGAGTGTCATTTGACTCCCCTGGATCCTCATGTCCAGGTCTTGGAGCTTGGAGCGTGTAGATTCTCCCTGTTGTGGATCAGAGTGGCGCAGCGGTAGCGTGGATCCCCAGCCGATCATTCAGAGCTCCATCCTTCCAGGCCCCCTTGTGGGTCTCTCGAGTTTTCCTTTATAAACTCGTGAGTACCCTTTTCTGTTTATACTTGTACATTTCCAAGTCCTTTATACTGTTCATATATGTACATTTCCATGTATTCCCGCATTTGCGCATATCAGTGATGTAATATTCATGTAATATTGGATCACTTCTGGTGATAACTTTGTAATTGTACTTATGTGTTGGAATGTATAATGCACCATTGCTTCCGTACTCTGATTCTTGTCTGTACTGATGCTTAGCGTATATATGGGAGGGTAGTTCTGACCTACGTATATACGTTGCAGTGACGTCCCCGTATCCGCCAGGATCGGGGCGTTACATCTTGTATATGCTTGGTTGTTTGTGTGTGCCTTACTTGTACCTAATCAACAAGAGCTTCATATAGCACCTCAACCCATTCAAGGGGAATCAAGAGGAGTTAGTCCAGAGCTCTTCACAGGGAATTCGGCTACACTTGTTGATTGTATCAAGTGTGTTTGCAATAATTTGCATTAGCTTTCGCATTTAGCGCACTTAGTTTTGCATTTAGTCCTAGATTAGCACTAACACCTATTCACCCCCCCTCTAGGTGTTTTTTTTCAATTGGTATCAGAGCTAGTGCTCCTGATACTTAGGCTTAACATCCTAGGAGTGAGATCCTTTTGGTTGCTAATCTTTTATTTGCATTTGCTTGTTTTGCACACATTTAGTTTACCATGGCCTTCATGACCCCTCCTATGTTTAACCCTTCCAACATTCATGTTTGGAAGATTAGGATGACCGTTTATTTACAAACCCTAGGTTATAAAGTTTACCTTGCCATTACCAAGGAATCCTTCCTTAGTGATAGCAATCATATAGGGGCCAATGCACAAGCCCTAGAGGCCATTAGAAGCACTTTATCTAAAGAATATCTTATGAGTGTTTCTAACCTTGATTCTGCTTTTGCAGTGTGGAACAAGTTGACAACAACCACCACCACCTCCGAGCCTCAAGTGCAAATCCAACAAGAAGAGGAGTCTAGTGGAGAATCCGACTCACAATGCTTGATGGTCCAAGGGAATGACTCCCTTGAGGTACATTCGGAACCCCACTTAGATGATAGTGATGATTGCTCTAGTTCTTCATGTGATGATTATGATGCTCATACCTTAAATGAAGAACTATCTATTGTTTGTGAAAGTTAATAGAAAAATATAAGATTTTGAAAAAGAAAAGTCTAGAAATTGAAAAAGAAAATAAATGTTTGCATTCTAGACTTGACAATGTTTTGCAATAGAAGGTTGAGGTCTCTAATGAAAGGGATGCATTGAGATCTCAATTAGATCTTGCATTAAAAGAAAATAAATTTTTAAAATCTAAAAATGATTGTTAAACACTTTTGAAGAAAAATGAGAACTTGTCTTCGAAGTTGATTTTGCTTTAAAAGAGAATGTTGCTTTGAAAAATAAAATAATTTCCATTTCAAATGATTTAGATGTTTGTTTAAAGAAAAATAACTCTTTGCAAAATAAGATTGATTCTCATGTTTGCCATGCTAGGGTAGTATCACACACTTCACCTATTGCATGCCACACTTCTTCTTTGATTAACAATGATATTTCCATGATTAAGAAGAGTGTAGATTGTTTGGGCTCCACTTTGAGCCAATGTGTAGTGGGCCATACACGCTTGGAATCCTTGTTTCGAAAGAAACAAGTTCCTTCTATTCATGCACACCCTACACGGCATACACATGCTCCTCACGGACACACTTCTCACATGTATGCTCATGTGTACACTTGTACACATTGTGGACGTATGGGCCACCTTGCTAAATTTTGTTTTGATAGAATACATGTTTCTAATTTAGCAAAGAAGTTTGTTTGGGTTAGAGAAGGTACTAACCCCCATGGACCCAAGAAGATATGGGCACCAAAGACCACCCCTAAAGTTTTTGATGTAGGTGTGGGCTCTCACATGACGTGAGAGTGATGACACCTTAGAGTGGATGCGTTCCGAGCTTCATGGAAATCAATTGGATGCATCACTTTCAAGGGAAGGTTTGGTAGAGAGGACCACCTTTATTTTGGAGAACTAGAGCGGTGCCCTCATTGGTTTTGGTATCGAAACTCTAACTCCTTATGTTTACATGCTTTCCATGTTTATCTTTCATAGCATGATTTGATGTTTAGTGATCATCATGAATATGCCATGTTAATTAGATTAGTGTTATACTTATTAGTTGGTTGAAACATCCATGTTTTATATGGACTTATATTTTTGTGCTCTCACCTTGGTTAAACTAATTTGTATGACCTAGATCTAATGCACATGCATGTACATATTGATCATATATGATTTGTATTTCATATCTTTGATGTTTATAGCATGTTTCATTATTTGGTGATTATTATGATAATGTCATGCTCATTAGATCCTTGACATGCATGTATAGCATTTTGAGACAACCATGTTTATATGGACCCATATTTTGTGTTCTCACTATTTGTTTTAGATATCATGTTTATCATAGGTTTAATAACATGTGGATTTGCATAATAATCATGTTTAAGATTATCATGTTAATATTTATCGTGTTTTATGCTTCATGTGTTGATTACATGTTTAGATGATAGTTTTCATTAAGACTAGGTATATATTCGTGCATATAGTGGGCCACAAATAAATTTATATATGTTTGGGCTTGAATGCTTATTTGAACCCATTAGATGTGCTAGTATAGTTTAGTTTTGATGATTCATACATTTTAAACCTGTATTCTCATTTTTGAATTTGTCTTGTGATTGTGTGTTTCACTTCATGTATATGTTTGTATTGCCAAACTTTAAGATATACATGTACACCCCTTGAGTGATTCGCCTTTCATGCAAATCTATATATATGGACTCAATTGTGTTTAGGGATATGTATGTATACTTATTGTGTTGACAATTCATACATATACCTTGAAATGAAATTTGTTTTGATGAAGATTTAGTTTTTCTTGTTTTTGTGTTTAATTGTTTAACTTCATGTATATGTCTATCTTGTGCAAACTATTAGATATACATGATTATCCTAGAACCACGTGCCTTAATACATATATTTTGTGGACTCGTTGAGTTTTGGATATGTATGTATACTTTAGTTTGTATTAGACATACATATGCCTTGAAGATTAAATAAGTTTTAATGATTTTCGTGTTTTCTTGTTTAAAGGAATATTGAGCTAAATTGTATATTTTCATGATCATGTTCTTCACATTATATTAGTACACTCACATTTCTTATTTACTCATGTGTTTTGTTCCATGAGTCATATTTATGCTTCATTAACTTGAGTGTTTGATATCATGTGGATTTCATATTTTATGAAAAATTTTTTTGTTGTATTCCTTGCTTGAAGGATTTCGTACTAGTTTAAAAGATTTTCCATTTAACTAGTTACGGTATTCTTCATTTTGGTAGAGTTTTTTCAAACTAAGCTTATTTTTCAAATCTATTTTAGAAAACCCCTACCATCCAAGGGAGGTTGGAAGGGAGATCATGTTCATGTATGCTTTACTATGAAAATCATTTTAAACTTGATCATGATTGGGAGGATTAGTCATATGAGTTATATCATGCTTTTATTGTTATGTCAATTGGTATCATTGAACTCTTTCAATTGGTATCATTTTGATCTTTTTGTATACTCATATGTTTATTGTGTATGTATATTTTCAATTGGTATCATTTATTGGTGATTGGTACTCATTCTATTTCATACACATATACTTGTTTTATTTGTGCTTAAGATATAATTTTTCACAAAATCTTGTTTATGCTAGTGCTTGAGCTTCAATTTTATTTTAATTGATTACTTTTAAATTGGTATCAAGCCCATGCATCATTTTAGTTGGTATTTCATAAAGGGGGAGAAAATTTAATTTTGTCTTTCAATTGGTGATTTTTCAATTGGTATTTGTTTCCCACTCCCTTACTTTATGATTGAAAATTTCATATTGGTATCATATGTTTAATATGAAAACTATTTACAATTGGTATCAAAATTTTGTTTAAACATTCAAAATTTATTATGTTTAATATCAATTGGTATCAAGATTTTTCATGTGTTTTTTGTTAAAATTGGTATCAATATTTTTCTTGTTTGTTTCCTTTCAATTGATACCTTAATTGATTGTCACCCCTTATTGATCTTGTTTTTGTTTTAGACAAAAGGGGGAGAACATTGTTTTATTGTTTTGATTGACAGAAAGGGGGAGAAAGAGTTTTTTACCTCTCATTTATTGTTTCGATTGTTTACCCCTTTGTTGATGATTGACAAAAAGGGGGAGAATAATTTGTGGTTTTTATATATGCATACTTATGTTTTTGCATATATTAAGTTTTATTGGTATCTAGAGCATCTAGTGTTTTGTTAATATTTTATTAATTTAATTGGTATCTAGAGCTTCTAGAATATGTTTTATACATGTTGATGTATACATGTTTATATGCATACTTGTGTTTAGTTTTCTCATGCTTAACAAATAAATAAAAGATATGCATATATGTTTTGTTTTGCAAATGTATGGAGATAAGAACTTGATGTCTTTTATGATTATTTGACATGTTGTATTTGCATACATGTCATACATTTGCATACATATTTATGAGCTTCATTGTCTCATATTTAATCTATTTGTTTATGCATGAGTTAAGGGGGAGCTTCTTTGAAGCTTAACTTTAATCCATACATATATAACTCCATGAGTTTTGTCATCATCAAAAAGGGGGAGATTGTTGGCCCAAAGGCCTTCCACCCTAGTTTTGATGATGATTAACTCAAGTAGTTATGTTTACTAATAATCTTGTGTTGTTTAAGTTTCAGATCATTAACCAAGATATTAGTTGGTGATTAGCTTCAACAAGAAGTTTAGAAGCTTTTTATGATGATTCCAGGGCCAAAGCTTCATGATCACACATTGCCTAGCCCATGGATGAAGTTTTGGAGCAAGTCAACTTGAAGATGAAGATCATCAAGAAGACTTAGGTATCCATAGTTTAGATAGTGTGTTTAGATCCAATTTGTAAAGCTTAGTATAGTTGATATGCTCAAGTGCACACACACACACGTTTTCATATTTTGGAATTGGTTTTCATGGATGATTGATAAAAACAAGTTTACATGGTTTTTATGTATATTAGATGTGTTCAATATACATACATGCTTCATATCTTAAACAAACTTATTTTGATATGTCTATTCATGAGTTTTTAGGAAAATCAGATTTCCAATTAAAAAAAAAATCAAGTTTGATAAAAATACAAGTGTTGGTTTTGATAAAATTGGCAAGACACAAAAATGAATTGATATGATTGATATATGTCTTGAAATTTTTATCACTAGTTTGTGTTTTAAAATAAAATGATAAAACAAGTTTTTATCGAAGTTTTAGAAAAGATATAAGTATTTTCAAAATATTTTTTTTATCCAATTTTCTATTCCAGGCTTCAACCAAGTCGACTAGTAACCTGACTAGTCGACTAGGGCTGAGGTCGGTCGACCGGGCCGGTCGACCGACGTGCACAGATTTGTGCACGCAGCTGGCACAGTGGACCGGTCGACCGGGCGTCGACCGTCCCAGAGAGCAGTGCTCTCTGTTTGTTTGGGTCGACCGGGTGGTCGACCGGGATTGCCCAACGGTCACATTTCTGACCGTTGGCGGCCGACCGGGCCGGTCGACCGTCAGCCTGTCAGGCTGCCAGCTCAGCCTAACGGCTAGTTTCTGGTTTGGCCTATATAAACCCCATCTCTTTGGGTTTTTGGAAAAGATTTTCAAGGAGAAAAATTTCTGGTTTCTAAAGTGTTTAAAACAAGTTTTCAAAAGTGTTTTAGGCTTTAAACTTCCAATTTGATTTGTGTTTTGGGTTTTTGAAAAATCAAAGAAAACTAGATTTTGGATTTTGATTTGATCTTTCATTTTCTATCTTTCACAAGAGACTTCCCAATTAGTTTTTCTTTGTTGCTTGTTTCCAAAACACCTTGTTTCCACACTTGAGCTATCATACTACCTAATCTATTAGGATCATTTGTTTTGTGGAAAAAGAGAAAAGAAAAGAGAGATTGTTTGTGGTTGAAAGAAACCACTAGTTGTACACCCTTATTCTTTGTGTATCCCTCTTTGGTAGAGGTGATCGGGTGATTGGTTTGCTCCCTCTAGTGAGAGGTGGAGTTTGGTTTGTAAACCCTCTTCAGTAGAGGTGTTAGTTGTTGGTTGTATTGGCTACGGGCCTACCCCTCGGTTGTGAGGTGGTTGTTTGAGAGAGGAGTTCGGTACTCCCTTGTTGTACAAATCCTTCTCGGTGAAGGTTCCCTCGGTGGGAGTCCTCGGTGGACGGTATAGTGGATTGGAAATCCTACACGGTGGTGTAGGCGGGGATGTAGAGCAAGGGTGCTCGAACATCGAAACATATCATTGTGTTTTACATTTGATCCACTTGTCTCTAAACTCTCTCTCTTTATATTGTGCAAAACATCATACTTCATTCATATCATATTTTCTTGTGTTGAGCATAATTCATATTGTTATATCATATCTATTTGCTTGTGTTGTGCCTTGCATAATTCACATTGCTATATCTTGTATATGCTTGGTTGTTTGTGTGTGCCTCACTTGTACCTAATCAACAAGAGCTTCATATAGCACCTCAACCCATTTAAGGGGATCAAGAGGAGTTAGTCCAGAGCTCTTCACAGGAAATTCGGCTACACTTGTTAATTGTATTAAGTGTGTTTGCAATAATTTGCATTAGCTTTCGCATTTAGCGCACTTAGTTTTGCATTTAGTCCTAGATTAGCACTAACACCTATTCACCCCCCCCCCCCTCTAGGTGTTTTTTTTCATAAGGCGTCGTTGTGCGGGAAGTGTATGGCATTTGAATCTTCTTCTGAGAAAAAGACTGGATCACCGGGAGACGTAGGGGCGAGTTACTATTGCTTGATGACTGTCCCTGTGGGCTTCATTGACGTAAAGGGTCCTCTCCTTAGTGGTGGTGCCTTCTATCGGGGAGTTACCGAAGATGGCATTCACCTTCTGGTAATGGACAAGGGTGCTACCAAGGTGCTCGGCTGGAGCCTCGGGCTGCCTTTGCACTCTACCTTTGAGGGTAATCTGGGATTGAGAACAAATAAACTCCCAGAGGTATCTCTCATTGACCAAGTCCTGAAGGTACCATCATAGGGTATGGCAGTCCACCATGAGGTGGCCCCTCCCACATGGAATAAGCAGTAATCACTAGACCTTGGCCCTCTTTGGTTAGGCGAGAGGGGTCTGGCCGGACGCCTGACCCAAGGCTGGTCTTTGATGGTGTTGAAGATCTAGTCGATCGGTATGCAGAATGAGATGAGGTCACTCTCTGACTCACCTCTCTTGCCGGATTTGACAACACACCTTGATGGCTTGCGGACGGCTGAGGAGTTGTGGCTAGGATTCTTCCGTGGGGGAATTATGGCTTTAGTTTCTCAGTCTCGAGGCCTTGTCTCGGGGAGCGGCTGAATGTAGTCCGAGTCGCATCTTCTATTTGAATATACTTTTGAGCCCGAACAAGAATATCCCTCATCTTAGTGATGTCGTTCTTCACTAGGTTTTGCAGAATGGATTGGTGACCTGCATCTTGCTGATGAAGGTAGCGACAGCCACATCCTCATTGCAGTTGTATATCAGGACCATCTGACTCTGAAAATAATTAACATAATTCTTCAGGCTCTCCCTGGCTTCTTAACTGTGAGGAGGTGGTTGTTGTTCCTTTGGAATTCGCTCTGAGAAGCAAACTGGTTAAAAAAAAATACCTTGGTCACCTCAATAAAATTTCAGAGCGAATTCCTCGAGAACGAATAGAACCAATGGTAGGTGACCCCTTTGAGGCTGTATAGAAATGCTCGACAGAGGAGGAGGTCATCGTGGGTGAAGACTGCCATTTTGTCCTGATACTGGAGGAAATGAAGGAGAGGATCAAAGGTTCCTGAATAGTGATTAAAGGAAGGCATCACAAACTTCTTTGGGAAGCAGAGCGTGGTGATCTCTCTTGATAACGGGGAGTCGGTGGGCCTCAACCCACTGTACTCCACCCATTTTGGGATTGTTGACTCGCTTGGTTGAATCGCTCCTGGTCTAGGTTCGCTATGTCCTCAATCCGAGGAAACTTTGAAATTCGGAATGCCAAGTGTCCTCGGAGTCCTCTTCATCTTTATAGGCCTCCGATCGGACGTGCCTTGAACTTCCGGTGGAGTGAGCAGATTTTGCATGCACGTTGGCGAAAGGGGGCTCGCGGTTTCTTCCCACAATGGGAGAAAATCACGATCCCCATCGTACTCTGATCTGTTTGAGCAAACGCATCTGGACACAGGTTGCCACCTCTTTCTCATGGTCGGCTACCTTATGGAGATGGATCATCTCCGTGCGCTGATTCTCAAATTGCTTTTGCATCGAGGAAAGCATCTAGAGGAGTTGGTCTCCGTTGAGTGGCGGCTCGGTTCCGCAGTCTGCCTTCTAAATGGTGATACAACAATATGATACAACAGTAGGGTATTGTGACGTCGAGGCCTCGAGTGTGAATTCAAAAGCTCTCAATGAAAGCACCAAATGCAGTGGGTGATTCCTAGGGAATCAATCCACGTACCAAAATAAGAAAGTGAATACCATCCAAGCACAGAAAAATCAATCGCAAACACAATAAAAATACGTGAAAAATCTGAAAGAAAAAAATTACGGAGAGAGAGACTCCACTATGTCAATGGCAATTACAAAAGAGTATTTAGGATTCAGATGAACTTGAGGTCCCCTTTCCCATTGAAAGAGATCCTCTATTTATACAAATCATGTCAATAGATAGAGCTAGGGAGTCCTACTCAGTTTGAATACTAAATCCCTTATCTGTTTTAGGATTGAACCAAACACCCCAATTTGAATTGGTGTATGACAGAGTTCATCTCTATCTAGTGTTTCGTGCTCGACTGTAGATAAGGATGAACTCCTCCGGGAGGTTACTATCTTATTTGAATTAAGATTGGACTTAACCATAGAGATATCTGTAATCGGATCTAACTCTTATGTTAATCTCCTGACCCGTTTTTAATCCAAACAAGGCAATGATTTTAGATTAACTGTTTCAGAAGTAACCACGTGTCGTGCATCCACGCAAGGCTGGATTGACACACATCGCGATCTCGGGTGAGTCAGAAAGTGTCCACTACAAGTAAGAATAGGTGGAGTAGGGTTCATAATTAAATTATTATCATTGAAGGATTTTACTTGGCTGATAGCCACTTGAGGTTTCTGAATGGAGGTAACACCAGTTTGAATACCTTAGTCACTCATCTGATATTTGGTTGCAAGCATGTCAGTCTATGAAGAATCACCCTTATTTAACTATTCTTCAGTTGGTGGTTGCTGATGTGGCTCCTCTGTCTTATTTGACCTATAAGATCTCATGAAAGATGGAGATCAAATCACTATCTCTTCTACCTCCAAAGCAAGATTATGGCTTCATCAAAGAAAAACATGTTGTGTAAGAGTACGTATTTTTGAATTGAGTACTTGAGCCTACTAGTGTGCTTTACCGCTAGTTATTCTTCAATCACATCTAATCCATAGCGAGAGGAATGCCAATAGAACTCATCGGTATTTGGGGTAATAGTCCTATTTCCTTGAAAGAAACTCTCAAATTGTTGGAATAAAATATGATGATAATTTGGAGCGAGAAATTTATCTTGTGAAAGTCATCTCATCCGCCTCCAAGTTTTTATGATGGTTTGCCTTATTGCATACAGATGTGTTGCAATTGATTCCACCATACCACTGCTCTTCCTTTAAGTTTGTAAGCCATAAACTTGATATGATTCTCCATGAAAATATATGCCATGTCAAATAACTTATCAACTTCATCAATCCAAAGCAATGATTATTCAATATCAAGACTTCCACCAAAAAAGGAATCCAAACTCATCAGGATTTGAGAATCCTCCTCCTTTGTCATGAATAGAATTAGGAAACCTGTCTATCCTATTAAGGTTTAGGAATCTACCTCTTCTATAAGAGTTAGCATTAGAGAACCTCCTTCGCCTTCCATAGACCATTCATACATAATCATAATCATCTTCAAATTTATTGTATTGATAGATAGGATTGTTTACAGAAAATTTCACTACATTGAGGATGTTGTAGAGGATATCTTGGTGGTGGATAATGTGTTGATGTTGATGTGGTAGTGGTTGATATGGTGGTGGTTGATTCGATTGACAATCATGTCCGTTTCGGTACGTACCATCGGCTAGATTTCGATCATCAATCTTGAAAGACATCCTTTTGATCACTTGGGCCATACGATCCAAGGTAGATTTGATGGTGTTGTCTCTTCTTCCAGCAGTACCCATCCTTGTGAAAAGGCCTTGCAATTCATCATCGTTTCCTGTCAACGTCGAAAGGTTACCGAAACTCTGATACCAATTGACGTGGGGATGCGAAAGCGAACAACACCAGCTAGATGTAGTTTTAGCGCCAATGAATCCTAAAAGGATCTTTTAGATAAGGATCATACTCAAATCCACGAGCACAACACTCAAATCCACGAGCAATTTACTCAAATCCACAAGTAAAGGGTAGCAATTCGAATTCACGAGCAATTGGAGAGATAAAATCAGTTTTATTAATTAAACTTAATACCAAATACAAAGGATACAAGGGCCTTTTATAGGCTTACAAAAGAGTACGTGTAACGCCCCGCCCCACCGAGTACGGAGACACTTCTGCAACGTACATACACAGGGCAGAAATACCCTCACATATATACGCTAAGCATATCAGTACAGACAGAAATCAGAGTACGGAACCACAGTAATAATATACATTCCAACATTACAGTCCAAGTACATTGTTATCACAGATCCAATATTACATGAATATTGCATCACAGAAATGTACCAAAATATGATTTACAAGATATTTACAATATATAATATTGAAAGAGGCTCCCGAGCTAGAAAGGGATTTTGAGAGTCAGATAAAGGAGATAGATCTGGAAGAACATCTGAAACGTTCCCAAGCTTCTGCCAGGTTTCGATCTTAGGACGTGCTATGCTCCCACTGCGCACTCTGATCAGCATCAGGAAGTTCATCAACATTCAAGCTCCGAGATTTGGACATGCGAGTCCAAGGTTATCAGAATGCAACCCAACGAGTACATAAGAATGCCAAGTGGCGTGCACAGGCAATAGACATGCACATGAATTTCAATGGATCATGTACTTAATGCAAGGAGGCAGTGCATAGTAAATGCATATGATATCAAGTGAAACATATTTATGTATGCATGAAATCATGTTTAAATCATATCCATGAAAGCATGTGTAATTCATTAACTATTTATGTATAATGTAAATGTAGGCAAAACCAATTGTATAAACTCAATGTCTGAATTCATGAGATTAATACGTCGAGAAATAATCCAAATAAGAAAATCCTTATGTATATTCCATATATCTCACTTCACCATCAACTGGGCGTATACAACCAGAGCTGTTGATTAGTAAGTATGTCAGTATTCCTGTGATTTAGTGATTCTAGTAGTCCATGTGTAGTATTCTAGTATCATGATATATCCAGTCAGGAATTACGGTATCAAGTCTGAAATCAATGTATGTAATATATCAAGAGTTATGGTACCGTCCAGTATTTAGCATATGTCTTGTATCAGTATGTGAGATGTCAATGTCATGTCAATGTCAGGTGTCACTGTCATGTCAAGTATAATATCAGTATTAGGTATCAGTAACAAATGTTAAGTCAAGTAATCCATGTCAAATATCAATGACAATATCAACATCAGTATCTAGTAAATAGTATAAAAGCAGCACTATAGGTATACGCAAAACAAGCAGAGCAACATAGTGCTGGGACATATAACGAACAATGTTTAATCACTAAAGCGCTAGGCGGAGCTACAGGAAGGACTCGGCTTAGAGTGCGAGTCTAAAATCTGGCAGAGTTCCGCCTTAACGAGTTTAGTGAATAAAGCGCTGAGCGCTAAATACGCCTACCAGGCATTACTAGAACGGATCTAAGCCATTAATAAATCTCAAAGAGGTTAAAGCCCGGAGGATGTAGTAGAGAACTGCATAGCAGTTTAAGCCCGTAGGCTGTATAGGTACCTGCAGAAGATGTTCGTGCCACACACAGGAATAAATAATATAATATAATCATAAACACAGTAACATGCTCCATATTATGCTTCTGAGTTGAGTACCCTCTGCCCCAAGTCACTACAAAACCTAAATGTAATGGGTGACCTACAAAGCGGTCTCTCGGATGACATTCTAGAACGTATAGAGCATCCGAGGCAGAGAACCCCCCTATCCGGCTACCTCGAAACCCTAATGGTAATGGGCGGTGGTGATGGCCTGTTGCCCTTGGATAATCGGGAGGGGTTTTCCGAGACTACGGTCCCCAGAAGGGAAGTTCGTCCCGAGGGTCTTTATCTGCAACCTGCACCACTGTTAGTCACAAATGCCAAAAATACAGATAATTAAGAAAATAAGTATAAATACTAGAAAAATATAGAAAATTTTTAAATACTCAGAAAAATCCTAAAAATACACAGATAATTTCAAAATACACAAAATAATTCTAGAAATATACAGAAAATTCCTAAAATGCGAGAAATTTATAAAAATGCCCAGTTAATTTCTAAAAATTATAAAAAAATTCTAGAAATGCCAAGAACATGAAATATGCATGTATGTATACAAATATACGTGTACATGTATGTATGTTCACATTTGCAACAGGGGAAGAGTACTCGTCTAAAAATCAGAAAAATACCCACGTGCTCGTGTGCACATGTGGGAAAGTGTGTGTGCATGGGAGGATGTGTGTGCAGCCCAAGGGAGGCTGGCCATGAGCTATGAGTGATGGGGAGAGAGAAAATGAAGGGAAAGGGCGATAATTCTAGAGAGAGAAAACTAAGGTTTGTATTTTAGATGAAAGATAAAGGGTTTTTGGAAAGTGGTTGGTGGTGGAAGGTGGAGGAGAGGGTGGTGATAGGCTAGGCTGCTGGTGGCTTAAAGGAGGAGGTGTGGCGGTGTGTGTTTTTATAGAGAAAGTACATGGTAGAGAGAAAGTGGGTTTTTAGGAGAGAGAAAGAGAGTTTGATGGACTTGATGGTGTAGTAGGGTGGAAGACCATGTGGTGGAGCCCCTGATGGCTGGCAGGCTGAACCATGAAGGACAGGGAGTGAGAAATTTAGAGAGAGAAAGTATAGGAGGAGAGAAAAAATTGGCTTTTTAGAGAGAGAAAGAGTTAAGGAAAAATATGGGAGGCGTGTTTAGTCCTAGGGAGGAGTTTATGGTAGTGAACAAGTAGCCATAGAGTTGTAGAATTTTTGTAAATTTTTAGAGTGAGAAAATGGGTGTTTAGAGAGAGAAGTGAGCGAAAATGAAGAGGGAGAAGGGTAATTTCTATTTGGGGGTGTAAGAATGAGTGAGAAAGTGTTTAAGAGAGAGGGGGACTTGCAAGAGAAGCCAAATCCTTGGCTTCTTCAAGAAGCCAATGAAAGTTGTAGAAAAATGGAGAAAAGAAAAGAAAAGAAAAGAAAAAGAAATATAAATGTAAATATTGATTTGTTGGGGTTTATGTGTAAATATCCCATAAGAAAATAATATAAAAATAAAAATGAAGATAATTGAAAAATAAATGAATTTATAGAAGAAAGAAAAGGAAAAATAGAAGGAGAGAGAAAATATTTAATTAAATACTTATTTAAAAAGAAAATTTGTGAAATTTCTAGGGTAGGATCTAGTGCCAGTGTAGACTCTCGTGTAAAAATTTTAGGTCAAATGGAAGAAAATACACACATGAAATGACACGTGTACGATCAAAACGTTAAAAACCGTAAAAGGATACATATTCTGGAATCAGGGTATTACAGTACTACTTCTCCTAGGAAACTATAATCTATTCCTAAAAAATAAAATAATTAAAAGTGTCCTAATCCATTTAGGAAAACTAATTCTAATTCTAAGAGAATAAAATAAAAATAAATTCAAAGATTTTCTTTAGGTTTCCTAATTAAAGAAGCTTTCAAAAATCTTTATGCTTTCGGGAATCCAAGTGGAAGTCAATCTGTAAATCTTACTGTTTGTTGCCCTTGATCTCCTACATCAATTATTTAACAAGATCATGCATCGTCACTATGGGTCTGTTTGGTTGTCGTAACTGGCCGTAATTCGTAGTTGTAATTGATAAAGTCTTTTACAATTGTAAATGAGTTACATGTATGTAAATTTTACGGTGTTTGGTTGGTAATATAAAATTGTAAAGTGGGAAAGTGTATTGTACTTTACGGTGTTTGGTTGTCGTAATGTATAAGTCGTAAGTGAAAAAATTGACCACAAAATTAACTATTTGGTGATTTTAAAAGTTTTATCATGTAAATAAATATTAAAAAAGTTAAATATTAAAAAATTTTAATATTAATATAAAAAATATTACAAATTTGTATGACCACAAAATTAACTGTAACTGGGCTGTAAGTGAGTGGTAACTGGGTTGCAAGTGAGTGTTAATTGAGTTACGTAACTCTTTTACGAATTATGGTCCAAACAAACGACGTAGTTGTAACTGGGTAGTAAGTCATTTATGAATTACAAAATTTTACGCGAAACAAACGGCCCCTATGTTGGTCTCACTAGCATGGAGACATAATTTAATTTGAGATTTCTTAAAATTGTACTTTAACTAATCATCAGTACGTGGTGTATATATATGACATATTGTTGGATTAGGTGTCTAAGTCATAACTATAATTGATAGCAGCATAGTCCTTTTGGGTTGCCCTCGAGATTCAAAAATAAGTATAACTAAAAGGAGAACAAAATTTCCTTTGGGAAATTAGTCCCACATTGGTGGGATAAGAAAACTGGAGGTTATCCAAGGCTATAAATAGGGCCTTAGGGATTCATTCTAATTCACTACCTCTTGGCTTGAGTATTAGCCTCCTTCTTTCTCCTCTTGGAAGAACTCTTTGATAGTTCATCCATACTTAGTTAAAATTTTGAATCGTTGGGTGTGATTCCATCAGAGGCACGACATTTGTGGTGCTTGCTTCCAAGAGATCCGAAGGGATAATTTTAGCTGTTTACTATAACAACTAAAAGAGGCACAACGTTTGTGGTGCTTGCTCACAAGAGATCCGAAGGGATAATTTTAGTTGTTTACTATAACAACTAAAAGGTATGTAATTCTATTTTCTTCTGTAGTAATTTTAATTATTTACTAGGATATTAGGATTCTTTTTATGTTCATAGTTATAGGTTCAATTGTGAAAACATAGATCAATTTTTAGGTTGCATGCTTCCTTAAAAGTCTAAGTTTGTTTGTAATACCTAAAACCCATAAGTGGTATCAGAGCTTGGTTTGTTTTCAATTAAATTTGCTATAATTGTTGAATTGATAAGGTAACTGCCTATATAATGATAGATGAATGGGTGTCCACTCTCACCCACCACTTCCTTGATTAGTGGAGGGTCGTAACTGAACGGGTTTGATAGGACTATATATATATTGATTCTCATTAAAAGTATAATGATAATAAAAGGTAACTAAATTTTATTTAAATCCCAATCTTAGTTACTTTAAGAAAAAATGTGAAATTGTATGCTAACCCATGAAATTGCACATTACACCTTATAAGTCATTAGTGGAGCGTGTGTGGTTAACCAGCACACTAATAGGGACTAATAAAGAGCAGTAATGGGTATCTTATAAATTGTTATTGTTGATGGAGTGTGTGTGGTTTACCAGCACATCAATTGAGATAATAAATGACATGAAGGTTACCAAGCACATTTGCATGGTTATTCACATCTTGTTTGTGATCCTCGGTATCCCAGTCACAAATGTAAGAGCATAATCTGAGATTAAACATGCCATTGAATAGTTTCAATGAGTCTCAAAAGACATACCTGTATGAAATTTGCAATTAGATTACGGCATCCCTTTTCTAAGTTGTGAATTTCATAGTTGGATCCTAGCCTCGATATTTCAATTTTAAGTTGTTATATTTAGGGTTATTTTTTTTTCTAACTCAAACTACCTTTCTTTTAGAAATGTCTGCCCCTAACGATGCTTCTGGTTCCTCCTCCTCCAATCACAACTTTTCTTTGTTGAACATCTGCTCAAAGGTGACATTAGATGGCACCAACTATAATGACTGGATGCGCAACATCAAAATGGCTCTTCGTTTCGAGGACAAGGAGTATGTCCTTGACAAAGAACTTGTTGAAATTGATGAAGAGAAGGCCACTCCTGAAGAATTAGCTGCTTATAAGAAGCACTACACGGATGCAACAAAAGTTTTTTGCATCATGGTTGCTACCATGACTCCTGAACTGCAAAAATTCTATGAGGATTACTGGCCGTACGAGATGAACAAAGACCTTATGGAAAAGTACCATAAGCGAGCTCGTCAGGAAAAGTACGAGATAGTAAAGTCCCTCATATCAAGCAAGATGAAGGACGGAGAGTCTGTCAGCGGCCACGTGCAAAGGATGCAGCGATACGTGGAACGCCTTGTGAGGCTAAATGTGCATATTGATGATGAGTTGGCTATTGACATAGTCTTGAACTCATTGCCAAGTTGTTATGATCAGTTCATCTTGACCTATCATTTGAACAACAATGAGACCACATTGGCTCAATTGCACAACCTCCTGAGAACAGCTGAAACTGGGATGAAGGGAAAGAGTGATCCCCCCACTCCTGCTAATACTACCGTTCTGGCCATTGGGCAAGGAAAGGGGAAAAAGAGGAAAGGTCCTCCCAAGCAAAACTGGAAGGGAAAGTCTCATGTAAAAACCAGTTCTGATATTACCCCTGTCTCTGATCCTAAAGAGGCCACTTGCTTCTATTGCAACGACAAAGGACATTGGAAACGAAGCTGCCCAAAGTATCTGCAAGATTTAAAAGATGGGAAAGTAAAACCATCTACTGCAGGTATATACACTATTTCGTCTATTAACGCAACATCTTCTGATTCTTGGGTCCTTGATACAGGATGTGGGTTTCACATTTGCTCTGTATTGCAGGGACTAAGAAAAAGTGAGGATGTGGAGCATGGTAGAATGAACTTAATCATGGGGAATAGGCGATCTTCACCTGTCACCAAGATTGGAGTTTATAGTCTAGTGCTTAATAATGGTATTAATTTAGATTTATTGAATTGTTGCTACTCGTCAGAAATGACACGAAACATTATCTCTTTTCATGCATTGTTCAAACAAGGTTTTAGATATTCTTTTAATGATGAGAATGGTTCTATTTCTGCTTATAAAAATGGCATTTTTTATTTTGAAGCTTTACCTTGTGATGGTGTGTATGAAACTGTGATGTGTGTAGACAACTTAGGTAATAGTGTATTTCAAATTGATTCGTCTAATGGTGTAGACAAAGCGTGCTTGTGGCATTGCCGTCTTGGACACATTAACAAAAAACGCATGGCTCAACTCCAAAAGGATGGGGTGTTGGAATCATTTGACCTAAGGTCAGATGATACATGCGAATCTTTTCTTTTGGGTAAGATGACAAAATCACCTTTCACTGGATTTTGTGAAAGAGGTGAAGGTTTGTTGGATCTCATACACACAGACGTGTGTGGACCCTTCAGATCAGCCACAAGGGATGCTAATCGATTCTATGTGACTTTTACTGATGATTATAGCAGATATGGTTATATCTACTTAATAAAGCATAAGTCTGAAACCTTTGAAAAGTTCAAAGAGTTTAAACAAGAAGTCGAGAATCAATTAGGCAGGAAGATAAAGATGCTCCGATCAGATAGAGGCGGAGAGTATCTTAGTATCGAGTTCCATGACTATCTCAAGGAATGTGGAATAGTTTCACAATTGACACCTCCTAGGACACCACAACTTAATGGTGTGGCTGAGAGACGCAATCGAACCTTGTTAGACATGGTGCGTTCCATGATGAGTCGAGCTTCACTTCCAATATCATTCTGGGGGTATGCCTTAGAAACTGCCGCCCACATTCTTAATCTTGTTCCAACAAAGAAGGTTGCCAAAACACCTCACGAAATGTGGACAGAAAAAGTTCCCTCGTTAGCACATATTAAGGTTTGGGGTTGTGAAGTTTTCGTTAGACGAGAAATTCACGACAAGCTTGAACCTCGTAGTGAGCGATGTGTTTTCATCGGCTATCCACAGAAGAAGTCATTTGGATATTTGTTCTACAGACCTAGTGAGAACGTGGTCTTTGTAGCACGGAGAGGAGTCTTTCGAGAGAGAGAGCTCATATGCAAAGAGGACAATGGGAGCACCGTTGACCTTGAAGAAATTCAAGAGTCAGTAGATGAAGGAACCTTTGAAACCGCTATGGTTCAACCAGAGGAAGAGATTCCAGTTGAACCCATTGACACTTCATTACCTCTTAGGCGTTCTAGTAGAGTTGGCAAGCCAACTGAGTTCTATGGTTGCCATATAACTGCAAATGGAGACACGTTTATCAGTGACAATACACTGGTAAATTTGGATGAGCCGACGAACTACAAGGAAGCCATGGCAGGCCCTGAGGCAGCCAAATGGAAAGAGGCAATGGACAGCGAGATCAAGTCTATGTATGACAACCAAGTTTGGAACTTGGTTGATCAACAACCTGGTCGGAAGACAGTTGGTTATAAATGGATCTTCAAGAAGAAGATCGACATGGATGGTAATGTAAGCACATTCAAAGCACGACTGGTGGCGAAAGGCTTTACTCAAACCCCAGGGATTGACTATGATGAGACCTTCTCACCAGTGGCTAAGATAAAATCTATTAGGATAATGCTAGCCATAGCTGCATTTCATGACTATGAAATTTGGCAGATGGATGTCAAAACTGCCTTCCTAAACGGAAAGTTGGCTGAGGATGTTTACATGAGTCAGCCAGAAGGTTTTGTGGATGCAAAGTTTCCCAATGGAGTATGCAAGCTTGAGAAATCCATCTATGGATTAAAACAAGCGTCTCGCAGATGGAATCTTTGCTTCGATGAGAAAGTCAAAGAGTTTGGTTTCTCTAGAAGTGAGGATGAGTCGTGTGTATATGTCAATACTAGTGGGAGCATAATCACCTTCCTGGTATTGTATGTTGATGACATACTTCTTATAGGAAATGACATTCCAACCTTGCAAGATGTTAAGTCTTGGCTTGGAAAGTGTTTCGCTATGAAGGATCTAGGAAAGGCTGCCTACATTCTAGGAATAAGAATTTTAAGGGACAGGAGTAAAAGACTAATTGGACTTAATCAGAGTAACTACTTGGATAAAGTACTGAAACGTTTCTGTATGGAGAATTCCAAGAAAGGAGAACTGCCCATCCAGAGTAATACCAAAATGAGTAAGACTCAAAGTCCGAGTACAGATGAAGAGATAGCAGAAATGAGTAGAATTCCATATGCTTCTGCTGTTGGTTCTATCATGTATGCTATGACATGTACTCGTCCTGATGTGTCCTTTGCTTTGAGCATGGTCAGTCGTTATCAGGGAAATCCTGGTAAAGCTCATTGGGTAGCGGTTAAGAATATTCTCAAGTATCTGCGAAGGACTAAGGACTGGGTCCTAGTACTTGGTGGCTGTGATACATTGAGAGTAACTGGGTATAGTGACGCCAGCTTTCAAACAGATAGAGACAACTTCCGTTCCCAATCTGGCTGGGTCTTTACCTTAAACGGAGGAGCAGTTACTTGGAAAAGTTCCAAGCAAGACACAGTGGCTGATTCTACTTGTGAATCAGAGTACATAGCGGTAAGCGAAGCATCAAAGGAGGCAATTTGGTTGAAAAACTTCATCGAAGATCTTGGAGTTGTGCCAACCATCAAGGAGCCAATGGATATTTTCTGTGATAATGAAGGAGCGGTTGCATTAACAAAAGAACCAAGAGATCATGGCAGATCTAGACATATTGACAGAAAATACCATTTTATCAGACGCAAGATAGAAGAAGGTCACGTTGTAGTGAGGAAGGTTTCATCTGAAGATAATCCTGCAGATCCACTCACAAAGGGTCTGAGTAGGGTTAAACACAATCAGCATGCTAGGAGCATTGGTCTGAGAGATGATGTTGGTTTTAGCAGTTAGATAGTTAGTTTGAAACTTATAACAAAGTAAATGTGATTGACTTTTGGTGATTAAATAATAGAGAATTATTTATGAGTTTGTTTACTACCTTTTGTCAATTGTTTATTATTGTGTTTCATTTTTGCATGTTTTACTTCCCGAATAATTTGATTATTCGAATTCCACAGTCGATCATACTTTTGGAAGTAAGTAGTGAATAAAGACTGTCATGAATGGAGTTGTGGATTGTCTAAAGAGTTTTAGACATAGCAATGGTATTGCTGCAATGTTCGTGAGTACTTTGAAATGGAGATTTAAGTATTGGATTAACCCACGCTCAGAGAATTACTTCATGGAATTTATCACGAGTAATTCTGAGACGATAATATCTTATAATCTTTAAATGGAGATATATGAGTTGTGGTTTACAAGTCAGTTGTGCGTTGATAATGTGTAAACGCATCAGTAACTTGATGTTATAAAACGCATTGTTGTGCATGATTTGATGAGTAAATGGTGCAAGCATATAGGTCAAAGTTTATTCGTTCCTTTTGTCCTAACGGGAAAAGCGATATCTTTGGGCCCCTCGGTGATTTGAAGTTGACATATAGTGTCGGGCCCGACCAGGACTAAATTGATGTGTTCATTTAGTAGTTCTATGTCATTACAAATCAGAAATCGGGAAACAAAATACTGGACAAAGAGATTGATTATGTTCCATGTCTCATGTTCAAATGATATCTTGTAGAACGAAGGATTATATGATCTCTTATCTTAGGACACGAAACTGACTAGGTCAGAGTTCGACAATGGCTTTTTGGAAGCTACAATTTGCTGATCAATTAGGAAGTTATTAGACTTATCCAAGTGGGAGACTGTTGGATTAGGTGTCTAAGTCATAACTATAATTGATAGCAGCATAGTCCTTTGGGTTGCCCTCGAGATTCAAAAATAAGTATAACTAAAAGGAGAACAAAATTTCCTTTGGGAAATTAGTCCCACATTGGTGGGATAAGAAAACTGGAGGTTATCCAAGGCTATAAATAGGGCCTTAGGGATTCATTCTAATTCACTACCTCTTGGCTTGAGTATTAGCCTCCTTCTTTCTCCTCTTGGAAGAACTCTTTGATAGTTCATCCATACTTAGTTAAAATTTTGAATCGTTGGGTGTGATTCCATCAGAGGCACGACATTTGTGGTGCTTGCTTCCAAGAGATCCGAAGGGATAATTTTAGCTGTTTACTATAACAACTAAAAGAGGCACAACGTTTGTGGTGCTTGCTCACAAGAGATCCGAAGGGATAATTTTAGTTGTTTACTATAACAACTAAAAGGTATGTAATTCTATTTTCTTCTGTAGTAATTTTAATTATTTACTAGGATATTAGGATTCTTTTTATGTTCATAGTTATAGGTTCAATTGTGAAAACATAGATCAATTTTTAGGTTGCATGCTTCCTTAAAAGTCTAAGTTTGTTTGTAATACCTAAAACCCATAACATATAAGATGGGGTGGTGGGTCTCAACTACCAGGATGAAGAGTCCCTAGGGGCATATTATGTACACAATTATTATAGGTGTAATACTAAGATGCACCATATTTGAATTCTCTAGGGTCACCATTCAAAAGATAGAGAATTCCAATTGTTACATGGACTCTTTCACTTGATGATGCCGCAGTCTAGCAACCTTGGATGTTACGGCTAAAATTTTCTGTTAAACAAGCTTAACGCATGTGTGATGTTGGGTTTCTAGAATTCACTTTTGAATTGATATATATCATTCTAGTTATAGTATAGATCCAACATTATAAACGCAGGATACATCAACATGCGTTTGTACCCTTTTCCCAAAAAAAAAAAAAATATTGTCATCTCTTCATATCTTAACAAAGCCAATATGTCAGAATTTAACTGGAATAAGTACTCGGTTTCTTAACTCTCGAATAAAAAAAAAATCTAATATATAGCTATTTAATATATATAACTATTCGCTCAGACTAAGTTCCTTCCCAGATATTCACTTCAGTATGACCTTTTCCTTTTTCCTAAACCTTATAGACAGCTGAGTTGTCCATGAAGAGTTGCTCATCATGCTCCAGTTTTTGATATTTAGAAAATAATATTTGCTCAAAGCAGGTGTGCCAGTAACCCCAGTGTTTACCCACCAGTCCTTATTGTTGGTTGTCAGATTCACTTCTGACACCGCAACTGATAGGCTTGATGATACATGGTCAGTCAGATTTGCCTGTGAATGGTTCTTCTTATTCCTTTTTAGACGACTACGGCATTCATATTTGCCTTGTGACCCTACTTATTGCAGATATAGTAAGTTCCTTTGAAGCGCTTGTTCTTACTTTCTTGGTCTTTGCCTTTGTACCCCGAGGCAGTTTTCTTTCTTCAAGCCCTTGGAAGTAGACGTTTTTTCGTTTGAGTCTTCGATCACATTAGCCTTGGCCTCATAGGAGTTCTTATTGCTCCTCTTCTCAGACTTTTGGTTGTTCTCTTCAATCTGAAGCTTCACAATGAAATCTTTCAAGTTCAGTTCCTTACGCTTGTATTTCAGGTAGTTCTTGAAATCTCTTCACATAGGTGGGAGTTTCTTCACTATACTTGCAATCTGAAAAGTTTCAGGTAGAATCATACCTTTAGCCTCTATCTCGTGAAAGATAAGTTAGAATTCTAACACCTGACTAATCACAGTCTTGTTGTCCACCAACTTGATGCCAGAAATTGTCCCATGATGAACTTCTTAGTATCGGTATCCTCGGTTTTGTGTTTTTTATCGAGCCTTGCCCATAGCTTATTTGTCATTGGGACAGGACTGTAGACATTGTATAGAGAGACATTCAGTCAATTTAAAATATAGTTTCAGCAAAGAAAGCCACCTTGTATTCATACATCAACTACAAGGATAGAGTCCCGATCAATTCTGGGTTCCAATGGATCCTCTTGCAGGAATTTAACCAAATGCAGAGTGGTCAAGTAGAAGAGCATCTTCTGTTGCCACCTCTTGAATTTTGTACCATTAAATTTTTTTGGTTTCTCCGGCTATGGGTTAGAAAGTGGAGCAGACACCACTGTCTGAATTTGCATGCAGGTGCCTTACTGGTATTATAATGGTTAGTCTCAGACATCTTCTGCAATTCAAATAGAGTAGAAGTAAGTAACTTCAAGTAAACATAATTGTCTTAAAATTGTTAGATCTGACAACTAATCAATGTAACTGATCTAATTGACCAAGTCGGCGAATATCAGGTGGAAAGTTTTTCATTCAATAGAACGTTCCTTAATTACAGAACCACATATCAATTACCTTTCTTAGTTAAGCATCAATTTGACTGGTATTAGTAGGTCTCAATATATGGTGATATTTATAAAAATAAATATTCCAGCATAACCCCCTGTAAAAAGAACATTAGTTCAATTATACAGTAATTAGAGTGAGGTATGCATGTAACGAATCTCCTTAAGACAATTACATTGCCCACTACGGTGCTAACGGGTTACTAGACGCTGGTCTCCTAAGATACAACACTCCTTCACGGTATTTGAATAACACTACCAAATCACCGTACAGTCGAATCATAATTAATCAGTACCTTTACTAATTGAAATTTCAAAGCGATTGGACGAAGACAAATTTCAAACAAAATATTTGTCTTTAATATGGAGGAATATTCACTGTAGGAAAAAAGAGGGAGAGAGAGAAGAATATATGTCGTAAGAAGGCACAGATTCGGACAACAATTCTTGAGGAGCGCTATTTATAGCGCTCATAGGAAATTTGTTGGAGGAAATGTGAGCAGTTGTGGGTTCCTGTCTGAACCATTGCAATGGTTTCGTGAATAGTTCCAACTGCGCATTGGCTCAGGTAGCGGATGGATCCTCATCCAAGACCCGCGACCGGTACTGCGCTGGGATGGGGCGGGCGGCAGCGGTTCACACGCGGGCATGGTTTCTCCCAAATGCATGTGAAAACTCCATGTACCCAAAGGGCACACCCTTTATCCCCATCTTTTTATATTTAAACAGGTCAACTTTTCACACCATATTTAATGTGGGACTAAATTGTTTTAACTTTTTTTAGTCCCCTTTAGCTATTGAATTAGCCTAACTTTTGACTTAAATATCTCATTCATTCGAAAAGGGAATTGAACATATGAATATATCACGTTCATCTCCAATGGAAGGAGAACACGCTTAAACCATTATCCGATTGATTCTATCAATAAATCTCACCTTAATTCAGCTTAAAGATTCGCTTAAAATTTTTCGTTTTCCCAACATGTTGCACTTACAGACTTAGAGCAATTGATCAGGTTCAAGCCGTTGTCACAAAAAATGATGGCCATTCAGTGAGCACTAGATGCTATAATTAGTAAATCTCTGAGGAGCAGGTGGTTGAGGTATGTTGCCCGTTTGGGAGAAGAAAAAAGCCAGCGAAAAGTGCAGCTAGGCCCACTCACTCAGATTTCCGGAGAAAAGATGAGTGGTGGGGCCCGCATGCTCAGTTTACTCGTCGGTTTCACGGCTCAGGCGAGTGAAAATGGGTGAGAGCTTACGCTGTATATGGCGCACACTGCTCGTGAGCCCCACTATGCACTTTTTGTTTCCATTGTTTTGACAATCAAACAAGTTTTCACATAAAACTCCGTGAGTCCCGTGTTAACAGTGTTTCCAGCCACTCTTTCCTGCAACAAAACTACCCAAATAGCAATTGATTGCTTGAAGCAATCTGGAAAGTTGTCTTGGGACAGGAACAGTAACAGTATCAGTTTCAATAAACAAGAATATATCCTCCAAACATGAAGTTTCCAAGAAAAAGACAAGCTAATACTTGAGCTCAATGGTCAATATTGATCTCATTTTACTTACCTGCTTGGCTCTAAGTAAATACAACATAGCAGTTTGAACATCAACAAACCAATGTGTGCTTACAAAAGCCAAAAAGATTTTCAATTAATTTGCATGCTACTACATTCAGAAAGAATTTTTAACCTACAAAAGCATTCTTGCACGCCTAGTCTTCTATATTTTCTTCACATCCTTAAACTCAAGATTTGTGTACTTGAACTAGTAGGCACCACTTCGTTTCCTTCACTAGCTTCCCTTGCCATTGAAAAGATACACTCATCTCCTCTCTTCTACTTGTTACCGCAAACGAACTTGTCCCGGCCATCGGCCATATGGCACCTCACCGGCCCTTTCGAGCTGCTGTAGCTAATCTGAATGGCCCACGATTGGCCCTCGGGATCCTTAAGGATCACTTCTGGGTGGCCTAAAATCCAATTGATGCTACAAACTCGTGGAATATAATGTACAGAAGCTAACATTGTTAAGCAAGCACTACCGATGGATCTAAAATATTCACGTTACGACAATCAAATATCGTAAAACACAATATATTTTCTTATTTTCAATTTTACATTACCAATCAAATACTGTAAAACTTACTTGTATGTAACTCAAAAAGAGTTTGCGACTTACAATTTACGACAACCAAACAGGCCCTAATTAGTCTCTCACATGTGAATTTTACTCTCAGTGAGTTATGGGGATGAAATATGCAATGCAAACAATTAACTTTCCAGATAAATAAATGTCATATGTGTACTTGAAATCATAGATTGGAAACCATAGTGGACTTGTTCATTGAAGGATATGCGCTGAGATCGAATGCCCAAGAACTGAATTGTTGGATTTTTTTGAATTAAAATAAAAGAAAAAGCTTTCATTTCAAATCTTGTTGTACCAAGTCAACTTTGACCAAATATCAGGATCTAAGTCAATTGAGAAAATACCTCAACTACTCGAATTTTCTAATGAAGTTGTTACAACAACTTGAATTCTAAGGTTATAAATAGAGCTCTTACTCTAATAGCAAGAGACACAACTGTTGGCCCAGAGGCCTTCCACTCTATTTTTGATGATGATTAACTCATGTAGTTATATGTACTAATAATCTTGTGATTTTAGTTTCAGATCATTAATCAAGTTATTAGTAGGTGATTAGCTTCAACAAGATGATTTGGAAGCTTTCACATGTTGATTCAAGAGCCCGAGCGTCAAAGATCATATATAACACTTGCTCGGTGGATCAAAGAGTTTTGGATCGAGTCGGCTTGAAAATTGCGCTCTACAAGAAGACTTCGGTACCTAATTCAGTTTTGTGTTTAGATCCAAATTGTAAAGATTAGAATAGTATGATATGCTCAAGTTCACAACACACACGTTTCATGTTTTGAATATTGGTTTTTGGTTTTTCGGTTTTAGGTTTAACCGATCTTGGTTTGCATGAATAGATAGATTCAAAATAAGTTTACATAGTTTAATGTATATTAGATTTGTTTTATATACATGCATGCTTAATTACCTAGACAAACTTAGTTTTGACCTACTTATTCATGTGTTTTATGTTTTGGTATTTTTAACAAAACATATTTTGGAATTAATGTCAAAAACATGGATATATATATGTTTCATGTATATAGGATTATATCCATATACATCATGCCTAAATGTTATTTAAATATCATGTTTTTGTATTTGGATGAGTTTTGAACAAAACGTATTTTCTATTCAAAAATTCAAGTTTTAGAAAATACAGTTTTTGATTTTTGGCAAAATTTCTATAACACAAAAATAGTTCAAAATGTTTGAGATTTGTGTTAAATTTTTTAACACAAGTTTGTATTTCAATGAAAAATGATAAAACTATTTTTGTGGATTTTTAGAGATTTCATGGGAATTTTTAGGATTAAAAATTACATGTTTTTGCTGACCAGAACAGTCTCTGCCAGGCTAGGTCGGTCGACCCCTACGCTCGGCCGCACCAAGTAGCCGGTCGACCGTATCAGTCGACCGACGTGCACGGATACGTGCACGCTGGCTGCCACATGGTCCGGTCGACCGCACGGGCGACCGACTGCATGCAGGCAACTCTCTGTTTGTTTCAGTCGACCGCTACGGTCGACCGGTAGCTGGCAACGGTCAAAATGTGACCGTTGTCCGGTCGACCGCACGGTCGACCGGTAGGGCATTTTGGCAGTTTCTGCTGCCAACGGCTATATTTTTCTGGGGGCTATAAATACCCCATTAATGGCCAGTTTTCTTCAAGATTTTTTGTGCGAATTTTTCCTGACTCTCTAGTGTTTTCACAGCAATCAAAAGAAGTTTTTGGGCTTTAAATTGAACAATCTTTTTGGTGTTTTTGCTAGGCTTTGGAAAATCAAAGAAAAGGGTTTTTGGGAAAAGAGTTTGATTCAACTTCTTTATCTTGGTTTCTAGTTTTTCCCAAGGATTTTCTTTGAGTTTTTGATTTTCAATCCTTTGGTTTTCTCCACACTTGAGCTACATCTACTATCTTATTCTATAGGATCTTTGTGTGGGAAAAGAGATTGTTTGTGGTTGTTGTTTTGACCACCAAGTTGTAAACCCATTATTTGCTTTGTGCCTTACCCTCATTGTGTTGAGGAGGTTGTGCATTTGGGTTGTATCCCTCAAGTTGTGAGGTGATCCTTGTGTTGCTTGGTGCTAATCCCTCAAGTTGTGAGGTGATTGTTTGTTGGCTTGGAGTTGTGCCTCAAGGAGGAGGTTGTGTTTGTAAGGAGAGGAGTTGGGTACTCCTTGTAAATGTGATTGCCCCAAATCCTCGGTGGAGGTTCCCTTTGTGGGGTCCTTTGTGGACAAGCTAGTGGACTTGAAATCCTTCTGTGTGAAGGCGGGGATGTAGAGCTGGGTGCTCGAACCTCGAAACATATCTTATTGTTTGCGCTTGATCCCTTGGCTCTTACTCTCTCTCTCTTTACTTTGTGCCTTGCATCAATTCATATTGTTCATTCATAATTGCTTGGCTTGTTTGAGTGTGCATCTCTTGTTTATTGCAATTAGTTTTTAAATTCCGCATTAAGTTCATTAGATTAGCATAATCACCTATTCACCCCCCCCCCTCTAGGTGATTTTTCAATTGGTATCAGAGCCTACGCTCCTGATATTTAGGTTTAACCACCTAGGAGTGAGATCTTGGTTTGCTAATCTTCATTTGCACACATTTAGTTTGCACTCATGGATAGCCCTCCTATGTTTGACTTTTTTAGACTTGATGTTTGGAAGGCCAATATGAGTAGCCATTTGAAAAGACTAGGACATCTAGTTTATCAAACCTCCACTATGGAATCCTTCCCTAATAGTAGCAAGCATAAAAAGGCCAATGCATTAGCACTTAAAACACTTAGAGCATCTCTCAATGAAGATCTTTTATATGTGTTTGATCGTTATGACTCGGCTTTTGCAGTTTGGAGTATATTGACGTCTCCCGAGCTACCCGTGATTATCAACAAGTTGAGAAGATCTAGGAGAGACAAGTCCGAAGAGCATTGCCTCATGGTCCAAGGGAAAGACTCCCTTGAGGTACAATCGGATTCTAAACTAGATGATAGCTCTAGCTCATATTGCTATGGATGTTTAGAAGTTCAAAATTTAAATGTAGAACTTGCCACAAAACTTGAAATTTTTTGAAAAAACATGAACTTTTGAAAAAGAATCATTTTGATTTAAAAGAAGAAATGAAGGATTTGTGCTCAACTTTTGAATCAGTTTTGCAAGAGAAGGAAGAGATTACTAGTGAACGTGACTCACTAAGATCTCAACTAGACCTTACCCTAAAAGAGATTGATGTTTTGAAAAACAAAAATGATTTTGATGATGTTGTGAAAAACAATGAGGTTCTATCTTCAAAATTGGATTTTGTCTTAAAAGATAATCTTGTTTTGAAAAATGAAATTGATCTCATTACAAAAGAATTGGATTTGGTTTTGAAGAAAAATGAATCTTTGAAAATTGATATAGATTCTCATGTTTGTCATGCTAGTATAGCTTCTTGTTCTAGCACTCCTATTGCATGCTCCACTTTATCTTCAACTATTGAAAATGACATAAATGTTTTGAAGAAAAGTGTAGATTGTTTGGGCTCCACTTTGAGCCAATGTACTTCAAATCTGTAACGCCCCGATTCCACGGATACGGGGACGTCACTGCGACGTATATACGTAAGTCCGAAGTACCTTCCCGTATATACGCTAAGCATCAGTACAGACAAGAATCAGAGTACGGAAGCATATGGTGCATTATACATTCCAACACATATATATATACAATCACAGAGTTATCACCAGAGGTGATGAATATTACAATAATAATACATCACAGACATGCGCAAATGCGAGAGTACAAAAGATATACATATGTGAATGGTACAAAAGGGAGCTCACATACAGGTATACAAGGAAAAGTACAAGAGTAAATAGAAATAGGGCACTCACGAGTTTGCTAAGAGGAAACTCGAGAGGCATACAGGGGGCCTGGAAGGATGTGGCTCTGGACGGTCGGCTGGAGATCCACGCTACCGCTGCGCTACTCTGAGCAGCCACAGGGAGAAGCCACGCTCCAAGCTCCATGACCTGGACATGAGAATCCAGGGGAGTCAGTGAAACTCCCCAGGCGAGTATGATACAAAGCCAGGTGGCGAGCCAGGAGGAACACAAGTGTCAAACTCAGAAGACAGGAGGGTTAGAACACAAATGAAATACATATATGGGCGGTCATAATACAATCATCAGAAAAACGGAAATCCAAGGTAAAACTGATCATGAGCAAAAGTGATTGTATACGCTTAGGTCCCGGTCCCATGAGACTAGTACATCGAAGGAATAATCCAAACAAGGAAACCCTCATCTATATACCTTTATCTCATGCCACAGAAATATCCAAGCGTATAGAATCAGAGATGCAAATCATATGATAGTCATAACGGGGATGCATAACAAGTACAACATAAATCCAAAGCAGGAACAAGTAATAGTTAAGACCGGAATCATCACTGGAGTCAAGGAAATCATGATAAGTATCACAACTGGAAACATGACTGGAATATCAAGAATCATAACAATACCCATGACAGTATCAATTATTAATATTATTATTATTATTACTCGTCTGACCCATATATCTAGGTATGTGACCTGGTGTACGGCCAACCCACATACATCCATATATAAGCAAGCCAAGGGTGTTAACGGAAGCCGATGGAGAACTGATAGTCTTTCTTATAGTAGTTCCATACCCCTGGAACCGGTAGGTATAATCAGTAATATCAAAACACTTCCACCATTGTATATATATATATGTATATATATATATACTTTAATTCCGTCACTATAAGCAAGGTATCATTCCGGCATCCATCACTTCCTCCCATACCCATACAAGTTGTCCATTTTAACGCTTATTAACATAATTATCAGAGTTCGGGAATGAGTCATATCATAACAGTAATACATAACAGTGGTCAGTACATAACGGTAATCAGGTACTACATTCCCTTTATCATGATAATTATGAGAATCGGTGTACCATGCTTGGTATCAAGAGATAGCATGATAAGTGGTGATGTATATCAAGTAACATGCATAACAATGGATTGATAATAAGTCTGGGTCAGTCATGACATAACAAGATGGTCTTGCCAGATAGTGGCATGTCGGGTAGTCAGGTGATAACATACTGGGAGTCAGGTGATACCACGCCAGATGTAAGGTGATATACATGTGTTAAGAGTAAGCATGCAACTGATATGTCTAAGGCAATAACATGGCAGTGATAACATAGCAGAAATCAAGAAGTCAACGACCACGAAGGGTCGGCCACGCATGGTATAAAAGCATCAAAAGATATATATAGACATGGAATCAAATACATGAAAATAGGAAATGAAATACTTATCGTTCCGACGAAACGGAAACTCAAATAAAGAAGAGCGAGACTACTCGCATACAAGAAGGTAGCGAGTGAGAATACTCGCCTAAACCTCAAAGCGCCGAAAGATCCGAAATCCACGAAATCCGGGGCACGCCATAAACTATGATATATACATGTAGAGTGAAGAGGAGAGAGAAAGAGAGAAGTGAAGATGATGTTAGTCAAGATACAAGTCAAGAAGTATAATATACAACATATAAACCAAGTATAAGATCCAAGTTTGAGAAGGTAAATAACTGTAACAAACAGACAGAATTAGTCGACTAGGGTAGGATGAGTAGTCGACTAATAAAGGGGTTAGTCGACTAACAGTCTGGTATAGTCGACTAATACTGGGTTCCAGAGAGTTGATATTCAGATTCAGGAAAAGTTAGTCGACTAGGGTCCTAGGGGTAGTCGACTAACAGACATGACAAGTCGACTGATAGTTAGGCTAAGTCGACTAATACTGTGATACAGAGAGTTAAGGTTTTGGTTCAGGAAAAGTTAGTCGACTAGGGTCAAGGGTGTAGTCGACTAATACTGTGTAATCAGAAAAGGCTACGTTTCAGCTAGAGTTTTCTAGTCGACTAATCTATAGGTCTAGTCGACTAATCGACTGGAAACAGCAAACAGAACAGATTTCTAGGGTTTTGGTTTGATGACTAATTAAACATGGATTGAAGTCATAATTGAACATGATATAAATACACATGTACACTAAGAATAGACTAAGTCTAAATGAGTAAGATCACTCACCAAAGAGAGTGATTGGTCTCCATGAGGTGAGGGAGTGATGGTGGTGGTGATTGAAGTTGATGATGAAGAAGATGGTGATGATCCTTTGGTGTTGTTGATGCCCTTGTGGTTGCTTCCATGGTGATGAAGGAAGAAGAAGATGAAGCTAGGTTGGAGAAGTGGTGGTGGAGATGAAGAAGATGGAGGTGGCTAGGGTTTGGCCGTTGATGAAGAGAAATGAAAAGGAAAGGGGTTGAAATGAAAAGGAAATGTATATATGGGATTTGGATTTTGTAAAGGTGTTGCAATTAAATGAAAGGGGAGGGCTTAATTGCAAAGTGGAGGTGAGGTGAGTGTCCCTCTCTTGGCCACTTGGCCGGCCATGGGATGAGGGAGAGAGAAATGCATTTAATGGGGTAGGTGGGAGTTGGTGGAATAAGAAAAAGAATTTGGAATTTTGGAAAATAGGAAAAGTGTGTGGTGGAAGTTAAAGGAAAGGAAAGAAAGAAAATAGGAAATGGGAAAGAAAATGGAAAAGGGAAGAAATTCTCTTGGAATAGAAAATGAAAATAATGGAAGTGGCGGATTCCCGGAACTGAGTCGTGGATGCTGAAATCTTTCGGGAAAACACCAGAATCGTCCGAAATTCAAGTATCTCGGAACGACCCGAAATAATTACCAAAAATCAATAATAATATATAAAGACCAATAGTGAAATCCGTTTGAAGAAATACTTTATAGTTTTAAAACTAAAAATCCTGGAATCAATAATTTACCGACTCCGTTGGAATTTTCATAAATTCATAAAATCCTCAGAAAAAGAATGTAGGTAGAAAACATGATTCTAAGAGATAATGTCTAAAGGATCATCATGAAATTCCTAACTGTTTGAGAATTAAAAATCCAGGAATCGGTCAGCGGCACTGGCCGACACCGGTTTTGAAGAAATTCATTTTAATTCCAGAAAAATCTAGAAAATCATAGAAAATATATAATATTAGAAAATGATATTTAAAACTAAAATCGGTCAATTCTAATTATCAGAATGTCTAAATCGAGTAATACTCTAGGATCGGGCCTTCGGTTCAGACTAGGGCTGACTCCGAATCCACGAATCCAAATCCAAGACAAGACAATCATATAAGGAGTTCATAAAGCAAAACAAATACAGGAAACAAATCGAAAAAATACGATCGGAAAATCTGAATACGCAACTAAGTACGTATTCCGGGAACGGGGTATTACAAAATCATACACGTTTGGAAACCTTGGTTCGTAAGAAATAAGGTCCATCTTTACATGTACACCCATCACGGCATACACATGCTTCTCACGATCACCATCATCACATGTATGCTCATGTGTACACATGTACACATTGTGGTCGAAAAGGCCACTTTGCTAGATTTTGCTATGATCGTCTACATATTGAAAATTTAGCAAATAATCTTATTTGAGTTAGAAAAGATACTAACTCCTATAGACCCAAAAGAAAATGGGTACCAAAGACCACCCCTTTGATTTTGATATAGGAGTGGGCTCTCGCATAACGTGAGAGTGTTGGTGCCTTGAAGTGGATGCGTTCCGTGCTTAAAGAAAACATTTTGGATGCATCACTTTCAAGGGGAGTTTGGTGGAGAAGACCACCATTGGTTTGGAGAACTAGAGAGGTGCCTTCATCGGTTTTGGTATCATTCTCTAACTCCCATTTTTATTTGCATATTTTTCATATTATTGTTTATAGCATGTTTTAATGTTTGTTGATTATTATGATTATGCCATGATCATTAGATTAGTGATATACATGTTTAGTTACTTGAGACACCCATATTTTATATGGATCTATATTTAGTGTTCTCATCTTGTTTAAACTAATATGTATGCCCTAGATCTAATGCACATGCATATACATAATGATCATGTGGATGTTTATGATTTTTGTTTTGTTGAATCATGTTTTGTTTAGTATGTTGAATGCCATGTTTATTAGACCTTTGACATACATGTATAGCTTTTGAGATCACCCATATTTAGATGGACCCATTTGTTGTGTTCTCACCATTTGTTTAGCTATTATGTATTTCATGATTCTAATAGCTTGTGGATTTTCTTCATGATCATTTTTATGTCCTTCATGTTGATTTATATCCCGTTTTATGCTTAATGATTTGATTACTTGTTTAGATGTTAGTTTTCATTAAGACTAGAATTTATACTTGTACATGTAGTGGGTCACAAATAAATCTATATATGTTTGTACTTGAATGCTTATTTGAACCCATTAGATATGCTAGTATAGTCTAGTTTTGATGATTCATATATTTTTAAACTTGTATTCCCCATTTTGGTTTTGTTTTATGATCATGTGTTTTCATTTCATGTATATGTCTATTTTGCCAAACTTTAAGATATACATGAATACCCCTTGAGTCATTTGCCTTTCATGCAAATCTATACATAGGACTCGTTGTGTTTGAATATGTATGTATACTTTAATTTGTATAAGACATACATATACCTTGAAGATTAAATAAGTTTTAATGATTTTCATGTTTTCTTGTTTCAAGGAATTTTGAGCTTAATTGGAAATTTCATAATGCCATGTCACACATTACTTGTACACTCACCATTTTTAAAATATTTATCGTGAGTATGTTTTCATGAGCATGTATGGACTTTATTGAATATTGAGTGTTTTTAAGTGCTATGTGATTTACATGTGTTTTATGAAAATTATTTTTAGTTTATTCCTTGCTTGAAGGATTTCGTACTAATTTAAAAGTTTTTCCTATAACTAGTTCTTCACTTTGGTAGAGATTTTCAACCATACTACATTTTCAACCCTATTTTTGAAAACCCCTACCTTCATGGGAGGTTGGATGGGAGATCATGTTCATGTATGCTTTAAAATGAAAATCATTTAAAACTTGAACCATGATTGGGAGGTATAGTTATATGAGATATACACTTGATATTATCGTTGTTTCAATTGGTATCATTGAAATTCTTTCAATTGGTATCAATCTTGACATTTCTTGTATACTCATATATGTTTGTATGTATGTATGCTTCATTTCAAAGAATATCAATTTCAATTGGTATCTATCTTTCATACATATATATGTTTTATTTGTGTTCAAAAATATCACAAATTTTAGTTTTTGTTTACTTAAGCTTAGCATAACCCAATACCTTGAGCTTCAATTTTGTTTCAATTGATTACTTTTAAATTGATATCAAGCCTACACATTGTTTTAGTTGGTATTTCATAAAGGGGGAGAAAATTCGTATTTCATCTTTCAATTGGTATTTGTTTTTCACTCCCATACTTTATGATTGAAAATTTAAATTTGGTATCATATGTTCAAAATGAAAAATATTTACAATTGGTATCAAAATTTTTGTTTAGACATTCAAAATTTATTATGTTTAATTTCAATTGGTATCAAGATTTTCATGTGTTTTGCTTAAAATTGGTATCAATATTTTTTGTTTGTTTCTTTTCAATTGGTATCAAGATGCTATTCTTTGACGTATTTTCAATTGATATCTTAATTGATAGTCACCCCTATTTGGTTTTGTTTTTGTTTTAGACAAAAGGGGAGAACATTGTTTTATTGCTTTTAACCCCTCATTGATTCATTATTTCGAACAAAAAGGGGGAGAAAAATTTATTGATTTGGTTCTACTTTTACCCCTTATTGATTGTTTCTTTGTATTAAAAAGGGGGAGAAGATTTTGTTTTGTTTTGCTTGTTTACCCCTTTGTTGATGATTGACAAAAAGGGGGAGAAAGATTTTGGTTTATATATGCATGTTTATGTTTTGCATATATTAAGTTTAATTTAGTTTAATTTTAATTGGTTTCTAGAGCATGTTTTGTTTTAAACATTTCATTGGTATCTAGAGTCATTTATTGTTTATGCATGATTATGCATTGTCATTCATTGCATATTTATGTTTATTTGTTTTATGCATGAGTTAAGGGAGAGCTTCTTTGAAGCTTAACTTTGATCCATGCATATATAACTTCATGAGTTTTGTCATCATCAAAAAGGGGGAGATTGTTGGCCCAGAGGCCTTCCACTCTAGTTTTGATGATGATTAACTCATGTAGTTATGTGTACTAATAATCTTGTGATTTTAGTTTCAGATCATTAATCAAGTTATTAGTAGGTGATTAGCTTAAACAAGATGATTTGAAAGCTTTCACATGTTAATTCAAGAGCCCGAGCGTCAAAGATCATATATAGCACTTGCTCGGTAGATCAAAGAGTTTTGGATCGAGTCGGCTTGGAAATTGCGCTCTACAAGAAGACTTCGGTACCTAGTTCAGTTTTGTATTTAGATCCAAATTGTAAAGATTAGAATAGTATGATATGCTCAAGTTCACAACACACACGTTTCATGTTTTGATTATTGGTTTTCGGTTTTTCGGTTTTAGGTTTAACCGATCTTAGTTTGCATGAATTGATAGATTCAAAACAAGTTTACATGATTTAATGTATATTAGATTTGTTCTATATACATGCATGCTTAATTACCTAGACAAACTTAGTTTGACCTACTTATTCATGTGTTTTATGTTTTGGTATTTTTAACAAAACATATTTGGAATTAATGTCAAAAACATGGATATATATATGTTTCATGTATATAGGATTATATCCATATACATCATGCCTAAATGTTGTTTAAATACCATGTTTTTGTATTTGGATGAGTTTTGGACAAAACGTATTTTCTATTCAAAAATCCAAGTTTTAGAAAATACAGTTTTTGATTTTTGGCAAAATTTCTATAACACAAAAATAGTTCAAAATGTTTGAGATTTGTGTTAAATTTTTTAACACAAGTTTGTATTTCAATGAAAAATGATAAAACTATTTTTGTGAATTTTTAGAGATTTAATGGGAATTTTTAGGATTAAAAATTACATGTTTTTGCTAACCAGAACAGTCTCTACCAGGCTAGGTCGGTCGACCCCTACGGTCGACCGCACCAAGTAGCCGGTCGACCGTATCAGTCGACCGACGTGCACGGATACGTGCACGCTGGCTGCCACATGGTCTGGTCGACCGCACAGGCGACCGACTGCATGCAGGCAACTCTCTGTTTGTTTCGGTCGACCGCTACGGTCGACCGGTAGCTGGCAACGGTCAAAATGTGACCGTTGTCCGGTCGACCGCACGGTCGATCGGTAGGGCATTTTTGACAGTTTCTGCTGCCAACGGCTAGGGGGCTATAAATACCCCATTAATGGCCAGTTTTCTTCAAGATTTTTTGTGTAAATTTTTCCTAACTCTCTAGTGTTTTCACAGCAATCAAAAGAAGTTTTTGGGCTTTAAATGAAACAATCTTTTTGGTGTTTTTGCTAGGGTTTGAAAAATCAAAGAAAAGGGTTTTTGGGAAAGAGTTTGATTCAACTTCTTTATCTTGGTTTCTAGTTTTTCCCAAGGATTTTCTTTGAGTTTTTGATTTCCAATCCTTTGGTTTTCTCCACACTTGGCTACATCTACTATCTTATTCTATACGATCTTTGTGTGGGAAAAGAGATTGTTTGTGGTTGTTGTTTTGACCACCAAGTTGTAAACCCATTATTTGCTTTGTGCCTTGCCCTCATTGTGTTGAGGAGGTTGTGCATTTGGGTTGTATTTCTCAAGTTGTGAGGTGATCCTTGTGTTGCTTGGTGCTAATCCCTCAAGTTGTGAGGTGATTGTTTGTTGGCTTGGAGTTGTGCCTCAAGGAGGAGATTGTGTTTGTAAGGAGAGGAGTTGGGTACTCCTTGTAATTGTGATTGCCCCAAATCCTCGGTGGAGGTTCTCTTTGTGGGAGTCCTTTGTGGACAAGCTAGTGGACTTGAAATCCTTCTGTGTGAAGGTGGGGATGAGAGCTGGGTGCTCGAACCTCGAAACATATCTTGTTGTTTGCGCTTGATCTCTTGGCTCTTACTCTCTCTTTACTTTGTGCCTTGCATCAATTCATATTGTTCATTCATGATTGCTTGGCTTGTTTGAGTGTGCATCTCTTGTTTATTACAATTAGTTTTTAAATTCCGCATTAAGTTTATTAAATTAGCATAATCACCTATTCACCCCCCCTCTAGGTGATTTTTCAATAACTAATTTCTCTTTTTTCATCTTAAAAGAAAATCTGAAGACTACTCTTCGTGAGAATGACTTCAGTGTTAAAAAGAATTTTTTATCTTCATTTTTCTGGGTAACTCTTCATTTGAGCGAGACTCTGCCCACCGTCCTGGGCTGAGTGGCTGGTGAATCCGGGGATCCTTTATCGCTAGGGGACAAAGTCGATTCAACGTCTGAATAAGGAGACGGGTTTTTGATCCTTTAGGGCAGCGACATCACGACTGCATTCCCCAGGCCAGATTCTTTTATTTTATTTTTAATTATAATTTTTGTTGCATACTAGAATAATTGTTATTTTTATCTTAATTTAATTTGTAAAGATATTGCATGTTTTAGAAGATACTATAAAATTTTCAACAATCTAAAGGATCAAAATATATGTACTTTCTCCTATTTCATTCAATCTATTTCCTATATTATGCAAATTAATTGAATCTAGAAGATAACAGTTAATAAATTCAGATCTGAATGATTGTATTTGCATTCTGGATACTTCTGATGACAGTCTTTTTTAACTTTATATATGTATGATATTTATGATTTAAATATGCACTAAATAATATATAACAGCTTTTGTATATGACAACAGCTTTGATGAATGTTAATGGACATCTAACCAAATGTATGTTATGTTTGCACCTCAATTTGTTTGCCTAATTCTTAAGTGTTCACTGTGATATCAGTTCTAATTCTAAGTGTTTTTCAGAAGGGCATGCTTATAAAAGATACTAGTTTGAAAAAAATTTAATTAAATTAATGTGTTTAATTCCTTATTGAATTCTCTGCCATCACATGTTGGACTTTCTTTAATTTATGTTTATGCAAACACACTTCTGGAACACTATTATTCAAAGTCAATTGACAATTATTTGTTTATGTTATGTTGTATTAAGTTTTCTACTATCAATTCTAATTTTACAATTAATTTTACAATGCAAGCATCTGTTCTCATGACTTGTTATAAAGTTTGCTAATGTTCTAAATTTCATGCATGTCTTGAAATTCACCTTTCTTGTTGGTGGGTACTTTTATTAATAATTTTACTTCATTAATCTATCATCATATTGTTTCTTTTTGAGTATCGCTATTGGTTTCAAATTAACTAAAAAATAAAATATAATGAATAAAAAACAATGGTCTATGAACTTACGGGTTTGCAACTGTTAGGGGTTCTGTATAATAAACTAGTAGTCCGAGTAGTATTTTATATAGTTATGATATTTTTTTCTTTAATTTTATTGTTTAAATTTCAGCGAATAGATTTATGTATCTCAAATTCTTGAAAGTTCAAAGTTAAATTAATGTTAACAATTGAAAAGTTCACACATACCCAGTTACAACAGAAACAAACAAGTGAAAAAGAAGATCTGATAACTGCACATTAATACCTTCATCAAAGGAAGAGAAGTGACTTGGTTTAATTTTTATTTTATTGATTAGCATGTGAATCATAGTTCTCTTATTATGACAAGTTAATCATAATTTATTACACTGTTTATTACATAGTAAACTGAATTTTGTCTGAATAGTTCTTTATAGAAATTTTTATATGACCCCCGACAAACATTATCTGACTACTAATTAGATTTGCGCTGTTTAAAAATTCTGTTACTAATTATGAGAACTTATTTGTTTGGCTACTTGGCATAATGCTCAGACTTATTCTCTTTATTGCTCCTAATTAATCTCATTTATTTCATCGCTAGTTACCTGATTATATAACCTTGCCTTGTTATATAGCTTTATTAATTTACTATAATTTAACCAATTTGTTAGTTTATAGATTTATTGGATCCTATTAATATTAAAATTAAATGATATCAATTACTATTTTAGATGCTATTGAATTCCTTTTGCTATCTCCGTTTGTAAACAAAATGAACAAATTCATATGCCTTTGCAACAAACACCCTTCCTTATTTTAAAATTTATATATCCGCAATACACCTAAACTTGCATGCTTTACTTTCAAGTACTGAATGAATAAATCTGATGCTTTATTCATTTATTTGTTGCTTCATGCATTAGATAAAGACACATTGAACACTTCATCTAAGGAGTTGTCAACTTTTTATATATATACATGTTAATTTTGTGCTTAAATTACATGTTATAATTAATTCGATTTTCTTTAAAATATCTTGCTACCCTTATATTGAATCTAACTTACTCTGCTTTATATCCTGCTAGATTATATTGTTTTTATAAATTGAAACTAAGTAAGATCCTCTACATCTTTTTATTTTGCATACCCTAATTTAAAAGCTACCAACATAAATCTGTATTCTGACATTTTAAATATTATGAATACAGAAAACATGGTATATATCTTCCTATCATTTAGACAAAGGTAGAGTACAACAATATTATTTATACACTTTTAATGTAGCTGAAATAGACACAGGCTTTTGAGTATCTTTAAGGATAAAAAAATTAGAGGGTAAATCATTTCCTCTATAATTGATGTTTAACAAAGGAAGAGTACTCAACATGGTTCTGTAATTAAGTAACGCCAAGAGCGAAAAACCTCTCATTGAGTTACACCGATCTGGCCAATTGACTGATAAAATTGAGGTTTTGACTAACCCAATGATTTTAAGATCTTTTATTAAATATATTATCAGCCTTTATTCATCATAACTTAGAAGTGATGTTTATATTATAACCTTAACTTTTTCACCATTTGGACATACCTGAATCTATTTAGGATTAGCCCTGATTACAAATTATAGTTGGTTCGAGTTTTAACTATCTTACATATTTGAATCTGATGTAACTAATGATCGGACCATGCTAAATTAGCTAGAATTGGAATCCTAGCCATATTCAGGATGATGGAAAATCATGTGCAGTTTTGCCCCCCATCTAACTAATTGGGAGCTAATAAAGCTAGATTGTTTAAAATAAATATTTTTCTATAATTTAGTATTATAATTGAGATGAATAGACTACATCCTAATCTCATTATTATTTTGGACATTACCCTTAACTTATAATTATCAAGTTTGGATTTGGTCCTATTTAGATTTGTAGAAATCATATTTCAATTTTGACTTTACAAACTATAATTTCTCTCTAACTAAGTTTAGAGATAAATTAAATATCTATTTTGATATTTTTTTAATTGTCGAGAATTGGTCGAGATTCTTAGTTAGAAATTTTAAATCAGATTCTTATTATATTTCCTAAAATTTGAAAAGTTATATATTTTATTATCTAGAGTAATGAAATAAAAATTTTCAAAATTACCTTATAAGTAAAAATATTTTCTCATTTCACTACTAGTTTTTATTCAATGAGATATTTATTATTAGAACTATATTAAGTTAAAAATGTCATATGTTGATGTAACTTATAATACTTTTTAAAAATATATTTATAAACTAAAAAATTTATACACCTCCTACTTAAGTGTTTTCATGATTTAACTATGAGAATATTCTTATAGTTGTGGATGTTGAAACTTTCAGCTTAATAGATTTTAATGATAGATAACAAAAGCGATACAGATGCATTGGAGCTATATCTCAAGAATTTATACTGAGTTTTGATTGCTCAAGCCCATACAAAGATTTTGACTATTTTGTGTACTTTTAGAAATTTTTTTTAAAAGGCTTGATCACACACACACAATATAGTTATATAGTCGACTTATACCCTAATTTAGTCGACTTGATTCTTTATATAATCGATTAAGTCCTTCCATAAAAAAATATATCAGTTCTCAGTTTGATGTCTGTTAGCAGTATTATTCGACTTACCTACCCTGCTAGTCGACTAACTCATGTTATAGTCGACTAACCCTTTTCTGTTGGTCGACTAATTATACTTTTTAGAAACTTGTTATCCGTATCAGTCTTGCTATAGTCGACTTGCTTCTTAGACTAGTCGACTAGCCCAGGCTAAAATTATTCTTCTAGTCGACTACCCTACAGACCCTAGTCGACTAACAGTAGTTTCTGACTGTTAAACAATTATTGATTTCTGGTGTTTTATCTAATGTTCTAAAATTCAAATTTGAGTTGATAACTTTCCTAACTGACCATTGATTTCACCTATAAATAGGGATGTTGTCCTAGGATGAATTCACCAATTCAAAACACAAGTTTTCTGCCTAAAACTCTGTTCAAAAATTCTGTTTTTCTGAAAACTTGCGTCTACTTTCTATTCTTCACACAATTTCAATCTTAGAATGAAGAATTCTGAGAGTCCACATATAAGAGACCTTATTCACAATCACGTACAAGATTCAAGGCTTATAAGAGTCATTGTATTCATTCAAAGAGTTGTTGTCTTCTTGGTGTAGAGAAGAGTTGTACAGATTTGATAAAGATTGTTTTGTCAAATGGTGTACAAGGAGTTGATTTTGAGGGTGTTCAAAATCAGGATAAGAAAAATCTCAAGCAGGTTGCTGGGGAACTTGACGTAGGTTACAAGGACTGAACCAGAATAAAATCTCTCGTATTTGCGTTTGTATTTTCAGAGATTTTTTTCTGTACATTTACTTTCCTGCAAGTAGTTTATTTTTAAAGTTTATAAAAACTATTCACCCCCTCTAGTATTTGTGTTGCCTTGTCTATAGATCCTACACTTGGTATCAGAGCGAGGATGACAACGGAGTTTTCTTCATCACAATTTAAGAAGGACATTCTACATAATGTCCACCATTATTTGATGGATCAAACTACAACTACTGAAAGTGTAGAATGAAGATCTACTTACAATCACTCAACTATGAACTATGAAATATAGTGGAAGCATCATAAACTAAACCTACAACCAATTATGATGCTTGGAGTGAAGAACAAAAGAAGTCGGTCAACCTTAATGCCAAAGTAATGAACGCGTTTTTCTGTGCCTTGAACAAAGAAGAATTCAATCATGTGTCAATGGCCAAATCTGCAAATCAAATATGGCAGAATTTACAAGTAACACTTGAAGGTACAAATAAGGTTAAAAGAATCTAAAATTTTTATTCTTATTCACAGGTTTGAACTCTCAAAATGAAGGAGAATGAAATTATTGCAGAAATAGTTACAAGGTTCACCGACATTACAAATTCCTTAGTAGCCCTTAGAAAGAAATATACTCAAGTTGAAAAAGTCAGAAGGATCCTTCGTGCACTCACATCAGAGTGGGAGAAAAAAACTACTGCAATAGAAGAAGCGAATGATCTCTCAACAATATCATTAGAAAACCTTATTAGTAAGTTAACGGCATATGAAGTGCAACTTGAAGATAGAAAGAAGGATGAACAACAACTTCAATCCAAGAAGAAAGTACCTGCCTTCTATACATCCTCAGATATGGACAATTCAGATGATGATGAAGAGGAGATGACAATGCTCTCAAGAAAATTCAAAAAGTTCTTAAAATAAAGTAAGTTTAAAAAGAATAAAAATATTAATGATAATCCTATTTGTTTTAAGTGTAACAAATCAGGTCACATAAAGAAGGATTGCCTATTGATAAAATCTAAAGAAAATTTAAAGAATTTCAATAAGTTCAACAAAAAGAAAAAAGGCCTTCCAAGCAACTTGGAAGATAGCGATTCATCTTCCTCTGATGAAGAAGAAGCCATTAAACCGTCAATATCTGCTTCATGGCTCAAGAAGCTGAGGTATAAGACTACGTCGAATTACTAGAAGCATTTAATGAACTTTATGATGATTTTAAAAATAAAATGATTAAAAATAAAGTTTTAACAAGACAAAAGGACAAACTTATCAAAGAAAATTCAATTTATGTTTCTAAATATCTTCATTAGATTCTCAAAAAACTGACTTTGAAAAGGTTATTTCATCTTTAAAAATGGATAATGATAATTTCTTAAAAGAAAATACTTTGCTTAAAAAAATTATTTCTTTCAGTTCTAGAATTACCATTTTAGATAAAGAAATGACTATTTTCAAAATAAAGTATGAAGAAATTTTGAAAAATGTGACAAAATTTAATAAAGAAAAAGAAAATATAAATGATTTATTGTCTTATCAAAAGATATCAAATAATCATTTTGGTATTAGATTTTTAAAAGATAAGATTGACAAACCTACACATGTTGGTCTTAGAGTTTCAAAAAATAATTTTATAAAATCTACACATTTTTATGAAAAGAATAATCATAATCCATATAATTCTTTTGTGAAAAGAAATGCTAATACTATTTTAAAAAGAATTAGGAACAACTATATATGGATTCCTAAAAATCTAAATAATGTGGATAAAAATGCTTATATTGCATCATATATATAATATGTATGTAATTCTTGTGATTATGTTTATACTAATAAATGGAAACCAAATTCAAATTGGATTTTGGTCCTTAAAGGCTAATCTTTTTTGGACCCTATCATGATGGGTATCATACAAAATATTTTATCTTATAGATTCCTTATAAAAAAAAGTGGATACTTGATAGTGGTTGTTCCAAACACCGGTCACATTCAACTACTGTCTTCCGTTCAAATCAAAAAGGGAGGTACAGTAATATTTGGTGACAATAATAAAAGAAAGGTTATTGGTATTGGTATGGTTGGTAATATTTCAAAACTCCTTATTGAAAATATTCTTTTGGTAAGAGATTTAAAACACAATCTATTAAGTATTAGTCAGTTATATGATAAGGGTTATAAAATTATTTTTGAAAAAGATGCATGTCTTATATATAATACCAACATGAAAGATATTCTGTTTAAAGGTTCTCGTAACAATAATATTTATGAGTTATCAATAACTTGTATATCATCAAATGATAACTTATGTTTACTTGCTTCTAATAATGACTATTTTTTATGGATTTGATCATTTAAATATGAAAACAATTTCTAAGATTTCTAAATTTGATTTAGTTAAAAGCCTTCCAAAAATAGCTTTTAAAAAGGATTATTTTTATGATTCTTGTCAATTAGGAAAACAAGTTAAATCATCTTTTAAATCTAAAGATTTAGTTTCTACTAATAGACCTTTAGAACTATTGCATTTGGATTTATTTGGTCCTACTCGTGTTGCTTCTTTAAACGAAATAGGTATGTTTTTGTTATTGTTGATGATTATTTACATTTTTCATGGGTAATTTTTTTAAAGAATAAAAATGATACTTTTAATGAGTTTTCAAGTTTTTGTAAAAGAATTCAAAATCAAAAGTCTCTAAACATAGTCACTATTCGAAGTGATCATAGAGGAGAATTTGAAAATGAATCTTTTACAAATTTCTTTGATAAGTATGGTATTACACATAACTTTGCATTTCCTAGAGCATCTCCTCAAAATGGTGTTGTGGAGAGAAAGAATAGGACGTTGCAAGAATGTGCTAGAACTATACTTATGGATAGTCATTTACCAAAATATTTTTGGGCTGAAGCTGTTTCTACTGCATGTTATATTTTAAATCGTGTACTTATTCGACATATTTTAAACAGAACATCTTATGAATTATTTTATAACAGAATTTCAAAAGTTTCTTATGTCAAGATTTTTGGATGTAAATATTTTATCTTAAATACAAGAGATGCTTTAGATAAATTTGATGCTAGATCCAATGAAGATATTTTTTTAGATATTCTACTCAAAGTAAAGCATATAGAATCTTTAATAAGAAAATATTTACTATTGAAGAATCATTGCATGTTAAATTTGATGAATCTTTGACTAAGCCTATTTCTAACACTTCTTCACATGATGATGATGATATCATAGATACTCCTATTTATAATACTATTATATTTTCTGATGATACTAATATTTCTAATGTTGATGAGACTCCTACTGAGTTACCTAAAGTATATGTTGAAGTAAGGAATCATCCACATGATTTGGTTATTGGAGATATAACTCAAGATGTTCAGACTAAATCTAAGTTGAACTACATGACACAAATTGCTTTCATATCACTCATTGAACCGAAGAATATCAAAGAAGTATGTGCAGATGATTTTTGGACTATTGCAATGTAAGAAGAGTTGAATCAATTTGTCAGAGATGATGTTTGGGATATTGTACAACGTCCTACAAATCATCTAGTCATCAGTACCAGATGGGTATTTAAGAACAAACTTGATGACTCAGGTCAAATTATTAAGAACAAAGAAAGATTAGTTACACAAGGATACAATCAAGAAGAAGGTATTGATTTTGATGAAACTTATGCACCAGTAGCTAGACTTGAATCAGTTCGTATTTTACTTACTTTTGCTTGTTTTATGAATTTCAAACTTTATCAAATGGATGTTAAAAGTGCTTTTTTAAATGGTTTTATTAAAAAACTGTTTATGTTGAACAACCTCCAAGTTTGGAACATGAAAATTTTCTAAACCATGTTTTTAAACTTAAAAAGTTTTATATGGTTTAAAACAAGCACCACGTGCTTGGTATGATAGATTAAAAAGTTTTCTTTTAAATTCTGATTTTAAGATGGGAAGAGCAGATACAACACTTTTTATTAAACATGTTAATAAAGATATCTTAATTATACAAGTATATGTTGATGATATTTTATTTGGATCTACTAACGATAATCTTTGTCAAGAATTTTCTAAGATTATGCAGAGTGAATTCGAGATGAGCCACATTGGTGAACTTACTTACTTTCTCGGTCTGCAAATAAAGCAAATGAATGATGGAATCTTCATTTCCCATTACAAGTATGCAAAGGAACTTCTTAAAAGATTTGGTATGGAAAATTCTGGTCATAAGAATACTCCCATGAGTACTACTACATTCTTAGACAAAGATAGAAATGGTAAGAATGTTGATCAGAAACTATATCGAGGTATGATTAGTTCTTTACTATATATTACTTCAAGTAGACCTGATATTATGTTCAGTGTTTACTTATGTGCTAGATATCAATCAAATCCTAAGGAATCACACCTTAAAGTAGTGAAAAGAATTCTTCGATATATTAATAACACAATCAACTATGGTTTATTTTATCCAAAATCAAGTACATTTAATGTACTATCATATAGTGATGCTGATTTTGCTAAATGTAAATCTGATCGGAAGAATACTAGTGATACTTGTCACTTTTTGGGACATTCACTAGTATCATGGTTTAGTAAAAAGTAAAATTCTGTATCATTATCAACAACTGAAGCAGAATATATCGCTGTTAGTGTTGCATGTGCTCAGATTTATTGGATGAAACAAACGTTATTTGATTATGGTATGTCTATCACAAATTCACCTATTATGTGTGATAATACCAGTGCTATTCACTTATCTAAAAATCTAATTTATCATTCACGTACAAAGCATATTGTTATTAGACATCATTTTTTACGTGATCATATTTTAAAAGGTGATATTTCACTAAATTTTATATCAACTGATAATCAAATTGCAGATATTTTTGCAAAACCTCTAAAAGAAGATATTTTTATGAGATTTCGAAGAGATTTTGGTATTTGCAATATTTTTGATATTTAAATATTTTTCAGATGTGTTTCATGCATTTTTTCACTTATTAGTCGACTTAACAAAGTTTATTAGTCGACTTGTAAAGTCACTAATCGACTTAACAGTTATCCAGTTGACTAATTTTATTAAACAAAAACATGGTGTTTTTCAGCTATTCAGAGTTAGTCGACTATATCGACCAATTAGTCGACTAATAGGAGGATTGTCGACTAATCATGGACCCAAGTCAACTAACCCTGTAAAAATCTGTGTTCTGTTATTGGATTTTTGGCGTTCAAACCGACCCATTTCATAAATTTTGGATCCGATCTCTACCTATTTTCAATCCTAACCATTGATCTTTTATTTACTTCTCATTTTTACCCTTCCCCTCATAAAAACCCTTATTTTTACCCGGTTCCTCTCTCCAGCCACAAGCAACAATCGACCACAGAAGTTGCAGCAGAACCCACTTCCTTTTTCCTCCAATTTCTTGATAAAATTCATTCCACTCTCTGTCTTATACTTTCAATTCCTATTTTCTGAACCTTAATTTCAGTTCTTATCATGTCTAGATCTAAGAAATCTAAGTTTACACCATCTTCATCTTCCTCACAAACAGATTTTAGAGTTTTTCTTAAAAATCCTACCCTAGAAGATGACTACTTAAGAATTTCTCAGTTAGAAATCTTGCCTGGTAGATTTGTTAAGTATGAAGACTTTCATGACTGTGATATTATCTCTAATCTTCAAAACTTTAGTCTTTATACTATGTTTTCTACTGAATCTAGACAAGGGTATTATCCCTTCTTGATCTCCCTTTTTTACACAAATTTAACCTATGAAGACAATGATGATAATGTTCATATCTATTCTCTGATTAAGAGTGTGCATATCAAGTTATCCCCAAAATCTTTAGGTCATATTCTTTCTATTTTGTATCACAGCCTATCTCTTAATGACATTGATATGGATGCTGATGAAGTCTTATCAAATATCTTTCTTTCAGGTCAAGGACTATCAACGACTGACAATAAATTGAAACCTTTTCCTTATCTAATTGGTTGTATCCTTGCCTATAATATATGCCCAAAAATTGGGAGTTATAACTATTATTTCTGTGATTTAGCAACTAGTGTCTATGCCATCATGACTGGACTAGAAGTTAATTAGGCTAAAATAATTTTTAATAATCTTGTCAAGGACCATACTTCCTTCTTAGCGTATGGAGCCTTTTTGTCTCATGTGTTTTGAAAATTCAAAATAGATCTTGCATTCGAAACAAGTATCGTCAAAGTTTTTGAGCCTTTTGATTGTGTTGTTCTCTATCGTATGAAACTTCATGACTTTTCACACCATCCACCACAACCTCAACATCCACCCTCTCCTTCTTTACAAAGTTCTACTCAACTTCTTTCCTCTTCCACTCAACCTCCATTCACTGAACCCCCTTCCTCTCAACCACCTCAATCCTATCCATATGCTCTACAACTCTATTTTTACTGAAATTTTGACTCTACAAACCCAACAACAATCTATGCTCAACTCTCAGTCTGAATTGCTCACAAATCAATCTCTTTTTATAGAGCACGTTATGAACATGCAACCGAAGACAGAGTCTTTTCACGCCACCCAAAAGGAAATTCTGGATCTCCTCAAGACCCATTTTCCACCACCACCACCTCCCGGATCCGACATTTGATGCATGTGGAGTTGGTTTTGTTTTTGTGTTGCTACATATTTTTTGGAGTTCTTGCATCTTTTTGTATTTTCTTTTCGCTATGACTCTTTTGGTTTTCTATTGTAATAATTGACATTTTCTATTATGTTATGAAAACTTTAGTTGTTCAAGTCTATCTTTATGATCTGTGATATTTCTCTTTTTGATAATAACAAAAGAGGAGAAAGTTTGTGTTATATCTGTGCTATATGTGCTATATGTTGTAATTCTTGAGATTTAGATATATGTTGTGATTCTTGATATCTAGATGTGCTATGTTATGATTCTTGATATCTGGATAAGATATACGACAAAGATATATAGATATATGATATATGGATATATGACAATGTTGTAATGTTTTATGACTCATGCAGGGGAAGAACAATTATTATCTATATATTTATTATAACATGTTCACTGCAAGGGGAGTTTTCTGCTTAGGGAGTTTTCATGCACACAGGTTGCATCATCAAAAAGGGAGAGAATGTTAAAACTTTCAGTTTAATAGATTTTGATGATGGATACCAAAAATGATACAGATGCATTGGAGTAATATCTCAAGAGTTTATACTTAGTTCTGGTTGCTCATGCTCATACAAAGATTTTGACTATTTTGTTTATTTTTAGAATTTTTGTTAAAAGCCTTGATCACATACACAATATAGTCATATAGTCGACTTATACCCTAACCTAGTCGACTAATATATCTTTCAGTCAACTTGATTCTTTATATAGTCGATTAAGTCTTTCCACAAAAAAAATATATCAGTTTGATGTCTGTTAGCAGTATTAGTCAACTTACTTACCCTGCTAGTCGACTAACTCATGTTATAGTCGACTAACCCTTTTCTACTGGTCTACTAATTATAGTTTCCAGAAACTTGTCATCCGTATCAGTCTTGTTATAGTCGACTTGCTTCTTAGACTAGTCGATTAACCCACGCTAAAATTGTTCTTCTAGTCGACTACCCTACAGACCCTAGTCGACTAACAATAGTTTCTTACTGTTAAACAGTTATTGATTTCTGGTGTTTTATCTAACGTTCTAAAATTCTAATTTGAGTTGATAACTTTCCAAACTGACCGTTGATTTCTCCTACAAATAGGGATGTTGTCCTACGATGAATTCACCAATTCAAAACACAAGTTTTCTGCCCAAAACTCTGTTCAAAAATTCTATTTTTCTGAAAACTTGTGTCTACTTTCTGTTCTTCACACAATTTCAATCCTATAGTGAAGAATTCTGAAAGTCCACCTATAAGAGACCTTTTTCACAATCACGTACAAGATTCGAAGCTTATAGGATTCATTGTATTCATTCAAAGAGTTGTTGTCTTCTTGGTGTAGAGAAGAGTTGTACAGATTTGACAAAGGCTGTTTTGTCAAGTGGTGTACAAGGAGTTAATTTTGGGGGTATATCAAAATCAAGATAAGGAAAATCTCAAGCAGGTTGCTTTGGGACTGGACATAGGTCACAGGACCGAACCAGGATAAAATCTCTTGTGTTTGCGTTGGCATTTTTTGAGATTTTTTCTGTACATTACTTTCCTACAAGTGGTTTATTTTTAAAAGTTTATAAACACTATTCACCCCCCTCTAGTGTTTGTGTTGCCTTGTCTATAGATCCTACAGTGAAAAATATTAAACTTTAAATTTTTTATTTATGAAATTATGTGTGTGTGTATTGAAATTATAAGTACATCATTTTATAAGAAAATATATTGAATGATTGCTATATTTTACATAATCATGCACTTCAAACATTTCTTTAAAAGAGGTTTCTTTTTTAGAAAGAATATTTTTAATTCTAGTTGTTAATTAAATTATGAATAATTTTTAAAATTATTTTAAACTATTTTGAAGATTTTAAATGTGATATTTTTCAAAACTAAAGATCTATAATGCATAAATTATATATATGTATTATTTGTGAAAGTATGAACATGTTGCATGTACGAAGAAAAAATTATATTTATATCTTAATCACTAAGTTAAGACAATGGTGATTTGCTAAGATGAAAATTCGGATACTATTAATAATATAAATGTCAAGGCAAATTAGCGTGCTTTGCTATCTGGTAAGAAACCAATTTGCAGCCATTTAATAAAATATCAAAAATCTCATTTGTGACATCATCTATGTCTTAATAAAGTGAATAGATTGGATAATAAATATTTTTCCTCTACTACATGTATAGTTCTTAATGTTTTGATTAATTATATACTTAAACTATATTTTAGATATATCTGAATTACATGTTAATACTTAGACTTTGATACTAAGTGTGCATTAAAATGATTTTGATAATCATAAATTTTTTGATTATTCTTTATCAAATTAAATATATGTATATACATATGTACTTTAAATATTAGAATAATCAAATGCAATGAATATATGTTTTACTATAAACCATTACGGCACAATTTGTTCATTTTGAAACTAAGGCAATAAGAAAATTTGTATAGTTATCTTATGATCCCAAATAGGGGGAGACTCTGACAATTGCTCAAAAGCTTTATAGGTCTAATAAAATATGTCAAGAGTCATAATAATGTGGTCATGAAGAGTTAAATCTCTGACTTCACCACTTGAAAATAAAAGGCTGTTAAGCCATTTGTCTGACCCTAAAAACATAAAGTCATTCTGACTAAGTGTCTTTCTAGGAGTACAGTCCTAATTTCATCGAAAGAGATGGGGTTAAGCCCGTAGTAGAGTTCATCGACAGTGAGAACTCAACCTACTTGATTGGGAGCTAGTTTCATGAAAGAGATTCAATGTGGTAGTAACAAGCTGGATTGGTGATACTCGTGTGGAGCATCAACCTGGATATATTAATATCCTATATGTAACATTGTAGCTATCATCCCTTCTCTATGGCGGCGATACTCTTATGATACAGCTAGGTAAGGATGAGTTAAACTCTTAATAAGTCCAACTAATATAGTGTGAAGGGTATAACATCCAACTGTAGTACCCTTGGATGACTTACCATCGTGAGAGAAATCGTGATGGCCGCAGTTGGGAGGCAGGGCTGACCCCTAAAAACTCTTATGAGTCAGTTACTGTAAGCATAGCAAGTTAACGCTCAACCCGCTCACTCAATAGATGAGGACTTACTATGCGTGTTTTTTATCAATATCGGGTTAAAGAGGCCTAATTCAAGGCGTAGTCCATTATAATTCTCAGATGGAAATGAATTCATTAAGGGTAAATTCAAGGCCACAAGCTATTTATTCCGAATCCACAGTATGAGGTTGCCCAATCTTATTTGTGTTTTATGTTTTCAGATTTGTGTCTTTGATTTATTTACATTGTATTATTCTGTCTTCCCTGAAACTCAAGCTTTTGGGGGGCGACTGTTGGATTTTTTGAATTAAAATAAAGAAAAAGCTTTCATTTCAAATCTTATTTTACCAAGTCAACTTTGACCAAGTCTCAAAATCTAAGTCAGTTGAGAAAATATCTCAACTGCTCGGATTTTTTTGATGAAGTTATTACAACAATATGGGTTCTAAGGTTATAAATAGATCCCTCACTCCAATAGCAAGAAACACAACTCATTTCTCTTTTTTCATCTTAAAAGAAAAACCTGAAGACTATTCTTCGTGAGAATGACTTCAGTATTAAAAAGAATTTTTTATCTTTATTTTTCTGGGCAACTTCTTCATTTGAGCAGAGGCTCTGCCCATCGTCCTGGGCTGAGTACTGATGAATCCGGGGGATCCTTTACCGCTGGGGACAAGGTCGATTCAACGTCTGGATAAGGAGACGGGCTCTTGTTCTTTTAGAGCAGCGACATCGCGACTGCATTCCTCAGGCTAGATTCTTTTGTTTTATTTTTAATTATAATTGTTGTTGCATGCTAGAATAATTGTTATTTTATCTTTATTTAATTTGTAAAAATATTGTATGTTTTAGAAAATACTATAAAATTTCCGACATGAACACCATCTTTCCTCTGTAAAGGATCCGGATAACGCACCCAGGACTTAAATTGTGTATATGTTTTCTCCACCCATGTGTAGATTTTGCTTGTCTCTGCAATACTTCGTTTTAATGAAGCTTTTCAGCTCTATGCATGTTGTGATATATATTACGAGGGCAAATTGCTTGTTTAACCCACTTCCCCAAATGTTTCTATTCAGCCTATTTCAAGCAGTAGATTAATAATTTTTGAGTCATATGTAATCCGAATAGTCCACATTGAATATTTGAGTAAAAAGTGAAATACATAAAAGTGAAATTTAGCCTCTATCTACTAGCTAAAGCTTTTGGCTCAGATAAAACCTCAATTCATATTTGTTTCTGTGCTTGTTTCTTATGGACTAACTTGTCATAATAAACTGGTACCAATGCCTTCTTGAGCAAAAGAAAAGACGATGGCGATGAAATCAAAATCGACAAAGGCTGAGATGAATGATAAGAAGATCGACGAAGAGAATTGATGAAAAAGCCAAAAGGAAAAAAAACCCTTAATTGGCCAGATCTGAAAATTTGTAATTGAGGTTTTCCTTAAATTAGTTTTAAAAAGTTAAAATTGAAAAAGTGAAAATATAAGTTAGTTATACATAGGGCTAGTTCTGTCCAAATCCTTAAATTTTGAAAATGATGAACGTGGCTGACGTGGATAGAGACAAGGCAGGAAAAAAGTTTTAATTGAGATTTTTACTAAATTAATTGAAAAGAGAGAAATCCAAGACTAATTTTCTGAATTAATAAACCCCCATCTTGGAGATACTTGGGACTTGTCAGGATGACAAAATTTGTCTTTCACTTTTTGTAACGCCCCGATCCTAAAGATACGGAGTCGTTATGGCGACGCATATACGCGAGGAAAATACCCCACGTATACACGCTAAGCCTCAATTGTAACCTGAACAAGCTATAAATCGGAAGCATAATGATCAATGAACACTGCAATAATACATATAGGACCACACATGATAGCAATGAATAACGGGAAGAAAATGATAGCTGAATAGAAGTCAAAGGTGATATACAAGAATCAAAGAATAATAACAAGAATGAAATGCAAGTATACCAGGATCAAGAGGAGAGGACCCAAGCTCCTCGCAGGGCGTACCGTCTCATCGAACACCTGCACATTAGAACAATCGTCCAATAGCTGGACGTGCAAATCCAGGGTCGTCAGAATGCGACCATAATGAGTGTGTGTGTAAAGGGGAAAGAACTCGTGCAGAAGAAACAATGTGCATAAATAGTAGTAAGAGCAACAGTAAATAGAAAAGGCTAAATAACAAGATAAATAGCTGAACAGTAATACACATGATAATAACATGAATAAAGGTAGAATATAACTGGCACAACTGTAAATATGCAAACAATGTCAAGGCGTGTAATCTATCACATGTCACTAGGTTGTATCCAAGTCTGGTCATAAATCTGGTCATGATAACAATCAGGTGTCTAACATAGTGATATAAATATACAACCAGGTGATTACAGTCAGTCACAAAGCATCAACAGTTTATTATTAATTATGTCAGCGAACACCAATTGTCACATGCAATAGACGCATCCCATACTACGCCTACCACACATGCCGATCGATGCCCTTAAGTTATTGAAACTGATCGGTTGGAGACATTGTCCATGCTTTAGGTGGGTCCCGTACATACCCGGGACCACGGCCCAGACTCCTGGCGCTGAACCAGGACCTACCGCTAGGTAGTCAGGAACATGTATAACAGGAATAAAACATGACGGGGTGCCAGTCACCCCACGGGAACCCTGCAGTGGAACCCTCTCTCGGCTGCGCAACCTAAATCCTAGGTCCACCCAAAATACGGACGCTGTCTCCTCCATCAATCTCCCCAAGCCCAGTGCAAGTTGTGTGTTATCATGTTTTAGTTTATCAAGTTTATTTAATGTGCATGTTACTTTAATTACTGGGATAACTCAGTGGAAGTCACGGTAACAATATCAGCATATGAAAGTCAAGATACCGGTATAACAGGAGTACAACATGTCAAGTAACAGGATACCGGTATAACAGGAATATATAACAAGTGAACATGCGGGTATTGTTACCGTGTAATAATATTTTTTTCCAGCAAATTTCAGTAACATGAACATGATAGTTGTCAGGTATATATATAAAGAATAACCAGTCAGGTTTCACAGGTAAGACAAGATATCCAGGCTGAGTAATGACCTACTGTCAAGAACAGAATAATCCAAGCAATGTATGTATTCAACTCATTCCTCCAAGTCATCGATATTTCTAAATCACAACTCAACTAAAATAGTCACATCTAAATACTGATCAATATTCAATATAGATAACATAAATTCAAGTTCCACTTAAACTCCAACTAAGTCCAAATACTGATCCAAGCGTCAAGTAATCCAGTCTCTAATATCATAATAAGTCCACATCAACATCTAAACGAATCATTACTTAAGTTATTAACAATGAAAGGATAACAAGCTGGAAGGTCCTGTACATGAAATATGTCATCTGACCTCTATAACTCTAATTCAGTCCAAATCAGAATAAGTCCATGTACCATCCAATCGTCAAGAACACTAATCTTTTATTAAGGTAAGATCATATCTAACATGTTCTCAAATATCCACTAATAAAGTCTTTGTCTAATCTCCGATCACCATTCTATGTAAATAGCATAAGTCACAGATCAATCCAAAGTCATCATATCCAACTCACATTCCCAACAGTTACATGATCGTCAAGTTCCATTACACATCTAGTAATCTGATTCAATAATCGTCATTCCAACATATAACAATATCCAGTATTAGTCATCTCACTTTAACATACAACTCTGATCCCCAATCCTCAAGAGTTCACATTTCTATTAAGGTCATCACCAGTTCCCAATACTTGGCAACATATCTAATCCATGCATATAAGATCTATTAGGTCAAGTCATTACCACCAACATCCATCTCTTGATATCATATACATCTATCAACAACTAATACATAATCCATGGGTGAAGTCCACAATCCATCAAGTAACCATACACAGCTGACAGACTCATATTAGTCGACTAAGGCTATATACAAGTCGACTAGGGGAAAGTATAGTCGACTAATCAAGTGGGCCAAGTCGACTAACTCCCCTGCCAGAATAGAAATCAGAGATACACCATCACTTATTCTTCTCATACTCTCTCCAGTACTTATATACTCTTCAACACACATGACTACACTAGAAATCTAAGTATTCATATGGTAATTAAAGGATTCCAACATCATAGATATGCATCTCCTGTTTCTATGTATTCATCATATAAAATAAAGGGAATGATAAATCAACTACCATACTAAGAGATCTCCATACATAAACATGTAATCTAAGTATTCTACTCAACAATTACATCACATATAAAATAATAGCTGCGATCACTTAATAAAAGAGAGAAGGAGGAAGAGACACTCACATTGGGGAAACTGCGCGTTACCGGGCGAGTCGCCGTTACGGTCGCCGTGGCGCCGCTCTTCGCTGTCGGACTGCATAGGACGGTAGCCAGGGTCCTGGGGAAGACCTGGCTGCAATCTGGAGGTCTCGCGCTCGCCGGAAGGGCCTGGAATCGCCGCTCGCCCGCTGCTTGTGCTGCTGGTCTGAACTGGATCTGCTGTGCGCGTCGACGGGCGAGTCGCTGCCGTGGTCGCTGTGGTGCGGTTCCTGGCCAACGGACTGCATGGGGGGTGGCCAAGACAGTGGAGAAGGTCACCGTGCTGGTCTCCGGCGAAGGTCTGACGTGGATCGGGAGAACGACCAGCTCGCCCGAACTTGCGCAGTTCTGAATCTGCTGCTGTCCAGATCTGGATGTTGCCATTCGCTGTTGAATCTGGACTCGTCTTGCGTGGGGGCTGTCCGCTGTTGCAGATCTGGGCCGTGGAGGTAGTCGTGGGCTGCCCGGGTCTGTTGGGGATGCGCCGAAGGGCTGTGCACGCCAGGGAGGAGAGCTCGCTGTCGGACTGCGCAGGGTAGAAGGCTGCTGTCCAGATCTGCTGCCGCCGCTGGATCTGTCATGGCCTGTGCTTCGCATCGCGCGCTGGAGATCTCACCAAGGATGGTTGGTGCTCTGTACCACGCAGGTGTACATGGAGGGGGCTCTACTGGAGGTGTTCGGCTGCAAGGGGAGAGAGAGGGGTGCGGCCTGGGCTGTGGTGTGCGGCAGCAAGGGCTGTTGGGGTTGTGCGGCTGGAGTTGTGCGGCTGATGGTTGAGGAGATTGAGGAATTAGTTATTAGGGTTGTGGAAATAGGTTTAGGTTAAGGATTATATAGTATTGGGCCTAGTTTGGGTAACGGGTTAAGCCAATAAATAATTGGGTGTTGGGTTTAGGCTATTATGCTAATGGGTTGGATCCAATTAGGCTAATGGGTATAGTAATAGGAACGAGTCATGGGCTAACAAGGAGAACACAATCCACCTCCACCACCAAGATCAGTATTAACACAAATGCCAATATTAAAACTAAATAGAGAATATATATTATTATCACTAATAATAATTAATAAACACTGACAACAAAATAAAGATAACTCTATTAGAAATAGCAATAAATAATAATGGAAGAATGATTTGCTATTTACTATCTGAAATTAATTCTGCATATTCAACAATAATAATCAAGAGAGAAATAATTTAACTTGATTAATTAAAATAATCGATAAATCAAAATAAATACTTGTGAAAAATTAAAATACAGTATTATTAGATTAGGGGTATTACATTCTACCCACCTTAATAAAAATTTCGTCCTCGAAATTTCAATAAAGTGGGGAATGATACAAATCAAGTTAGGAAAAAGATGAAGCTTCCACACCACTTCTCACTGCATCAAGACTTCACCACGCTTCCGCTGTGCGCTCTGATCTCGGCTACCAGCTTCAACAAGGAGTAACCAATCTCAAGAGATAGAATTTGGAGAAATGAATAGGAAGGAAGGATGAAATCAAGTTGGACATCCAAATCACTCTAGTTGAAGTGTTGGAATCATGGATATCAATAGATCAAGAATGGAATTCCAAAGAGAGGACGATCAATTCCAAATGGAGTCAATATTATCATGTGAATAGTATATGTATATTGCAGTGTCAACATAACTGTCTCAGGTTACAGGTAGGAACTAGGTTCTCTTTTATGTCGAACCTAGGCTCTGATACCACTCTGTAACGCCCCGATCCTAAAGATACGGAGTCGTTATGGCGACGCATATACGCGAGGAAAATACCCCACGTATACACGCTAAGCCTCAATTGTAACCTGAACAAGCTATAAATCGGAAGCATAATGATCAATGAACACTGCAATAATACATATAGGACCACACATGATAGCAATGAATAACGGGAAGAAAATGATAGCTGAATAGAAGTCAAAGGTGATATACAAGAATCAAAGAATAATAACAAGAATGAAATGCAAGTATACCAGGATCAAGAGGAGAGGACCCAAGCTCCTCGCAGGGCGTACCGTCTCATCGAACACCTGCACATTAGAACAATCGTCCAATAGCTGGACGTGCAAATCCAGGGTCGTCAGAATGCGACCATAATGAGTGTGTGTGTAAAGGGGAAAGAACTCGTGCAGAAGAAACAATGTGCATAAATAGTAGTAAGAGCAACAGTAAATAGAAAAGGCTAAATAACAAGATAAATAGCTGAACAGTAATACACATGATAATAACATGAATAAAGGTAGAATATAACTGGCACAACTGTAAATATGCAAACAATGTCAAGGCGTGTAATCTATCACATGTCACTAGGTTGTATCCAAGTCTGGTCATAAATCTGGTCATGATAACAATCAGGTGTCTAACATAGTGATATAAATATACAACCAGGTGATTACAGTCAGTCACAAAGCATCAACAGTTTATTATTAATTATGTCAGCGAACACCAATTGTCACATGCAATAGACGCATCCCATACTACGCCTACCACACATGCCGATCGATGCCCTTAAGTTATTGAAACTGATCGGTTGGAGACATTGTCCATGCTTTAGGTGGGTCCCGTACATACCCGGGACCACGGCCCAGACTCCTGGCGCTGAACCAGGACCTACCGCTAGGTAGTCAGGAACATGTATAACAGGAATAAAACATGACGGGGTGCCAGTCACCCCACGGGAACCCTGCAGTGGAACCCTCTCTCGGCTGCGCAACCTAAATCCTAGGTCCACCCAAAATACGGACGCTGTCTCCTCCATCAATCTCCCCAAGCCCAGTGCAAGTTGTGTGTTATCATGTTTTAGTTTATCAAGTTTATTTAATGTGCATGTTACTTTAATTACTGGGATAACTCAGTGGAAGTCACGGTAACAATATCAGCATATGAAAGTCAAGATACCGGTATAACAGGAGTACAACATGTCAAGTAACAGGATACCGGTATAACAGGAATATATAACAAGTGAACATGCGGGTATTGTTACCGTGTAATAATATTTTTTTCCAGCAAATTTCAGTAACATGAACATGATAGTTGTCAGGTATATATATAAAGAATAACCAGTCAGGTTTCACAGGTAAGACAAGATATCCAGGCTGAGTAATGACCTACTGTCAAGAACAGAATAATCCAAGCAATGTATGTATTCAACTCATTCCTCCAAGTCATCGATATTTCTAAATCACAACTCAACTAAAATAGTCACATCTAAATACTGATCAATATTCAATATAGATAACATAAATTCAAGTTCCACTTAAACTCCAACTAAGTCCAAATACTGATCCAAGCGTCAAGTAATCCAGTCTCTAATATCATAATAAGTCCACATCAACATCTAAACGAATCATTACTTAAGTTATTAACAATGAAAGGATAACAAGCTGGAAGGTCCTGTACATGAAATATGTCATCTGACCTCTATAACTCTAATTCAGTCCAAATCAGAATAAGTCCATGTACCATCCAATCGTCAAGAACACTAATCTTTTATTAAGGTAAGATCATATCTAACATGTTCTCAAATATCCACTAATAAAGTCTTTGTCTAATCTCCGATCACCATTCTATGTAAATAGCATAAGTCACAGATCAATCCAAAGTCATCATATCCAACTCACATTCCCAACAGTTACATGATCGTCAAGTTCCATTACACATCTAGTAATCTGATTCAATAATCGTCATTCCAACATATAACAATATCCAGTATTAGTCATCTCACTTTAACATACAACTCTGATCCCCAATCCTCAAGAGTTCACATTTCTATTAAGGTCATCACCAGTTCCCAATACTTGGCAACATATCTAATCCATGCATATAAGATCTATTAGGTCAAGTCATTACCACCAACATCCATCTCTTGATATCATATACATCTATCAACAACTAATACATAATCCATGGGTGAAGTCCACAATCCATCAAGTAACCATACACAGCTGACAGACTCATATTAGTCGACTAAGGCTATATACAAGTCGACTAGGGGAAAGTATAGTCGACTAATCAAGTGGGCCAAGTCGACTAACTCCCCTGCCAGAATAGAAATCAGAGATACACCATCACTTATTCTTCTCATACTCTCTCCAGTACTTATATACTCTTCAACACACATGACTACACTAGAAATCTAAGTATTCATATGGTAATTAAAGGATTCCAACATCATAGATATGCATCTCCTGTTTCTATGTATTCATCATATAAAATAAAGGGAATGATAAATCAACTACCATACTAAGAGATCTCCATACATAAACATGTAATCTAAGTATTCTACTCAACAATTACATCACATATAAAATAATAGCTGCGATCACTTAATAAAAGAGAGAAGGAGGAAGAGACACTCACATTGGGGAAACTGCGCGTTACCGGGCGAGTCGCCGTTACGGTCGCCGTGGCGCCGCTCTTCGCTGTCGGACTGCATAGGACGGTAGCCAGGGTCCTGGGGAAGACCTGGCTGCAATCTGGAGGTCTCGCGCTCGCCGGAAGGGCCTGGAATCGCCGCTCGCCCGCTGCTTGTGCTGCTGGTCTGAACTGGATCTGCTGTGCGCGTCGACGGGCGAGTCGCTGCCGTGGTCGCTGTGGTGCGGTTCCTGGCCAACGGACTGCATGGGGGGTGGCCAAGACAGTGGAGAAGGTCACCGTGCTGGTCTCCGGCGAAGGTCTGACGTGGATCGGGAGAACGACCAGCTCGCCCGAACTTGCGCAGTTCTGAATCTGCTGCTGTCCAGATCTGGATGTTGCCATTCGCTGTTGAATCTGGACTCGTCTTGCGTGGGGGCTGTCCGCTGTTGCAGATCTGGGCCGTGGAGGTAGTCGTGGGCTGCCCGGGTCTGTTGGGGATGCGCCGAAGGGCTGTGCACGCCAGGGAGGAGAGCTCGCTGTCGGACTGCGCAGGGTAGAAGGCTGCTGTCCAGATCTGCTGCCGCCGCTGGATCTGTCATGGCCTGTGCTTCGCATCGCGCGCTGGAGATCTCACCAAGGATGGTTGGTGCTCTGTACCACGCAGGTGTACATGGAGGGGGCTCTACTGGAGGTGTTCGGCTGCAAGGGGAGAGAGAGGGGTGCGGCCTGGGCTGTGGTGTGCGGCAGCAAGGGCTGTTGGGGTTGTGCGGCTGGAGTTGTGCGGCTGATGGTTGAGGAGATTGAGGAATTAGTTATTAGGGTTGTGGAAATAGGTTTAGGTTAAGGATTATATAGTATTGGGCCTAGTTTGGGTAACGGGTTAAGCCAATAAATAATTGGGTGTTGGGTTTAGGCTATTATGCTAATGGGTTGGATCCAATTAGGCTAATGGGTATAGTAATAGGAACGAGTCATGGGCTAACAAGGAGAACACAATCCACCTCCACCACCAAGATCAGTATTAACACAAATGCCAATATTAAAACTAAATAGAGAATATATATTATTATCACTAATAATAATTAATAAACACTGACAACAAAATAAAGATAACTCTATTAGAAATAGCAATAAATAATAATGGAAGAATGATTTGCTATTTACTATCTGAAATTAATTCTGCATATTCAACAATAATAATCAAGAGAGAAATAATTTAACTTGATTAATTAAAAATAATCGATAAATCAAAATAAATACTTGTGAAAAATTAAAATACAGTATTATTAGATTAGGGGTATTACACTTTTAAATGATTAGTGTCTTGCCTGTAATTTGTCTTTAACGCTCCAAATTGCATTTTAAACTCGTTAGGTTCATATTAACAAAGTTAGTAATACATGGAAGAAGTTCTAAACAGATAAAAAACGTTTAACTCATATTATAGAAAAAAGATTTAACATTCAACTGCAAAAAGAACATATCATCATCCACTGTAGCAAATAGATAAAATCCAAACATAAATCACAAAAAGTTAGTATAAATAATAACACATGCAACTAGTTTTATAATAGATAACGACATATATAATAACTGCAAGTAGGTTCAAAATAAATAACACCATACAGAGATAATCAATAGAGTTAACTATATTTGCTAGTAGGTCCAAAATAATTCGAGGGTACATTTGATTTAGGTTCAAAATAGTTGTATAGTATATACAACTCAATTTGGTTGTACAACTAACGGTTAATTTAGCAGTTTGGATGGGGTCCGCCTCCAAGTAAACTTGTCTCTACTCCTTGACTGAGCGGGTATGACTCTGGGTCCGGGTTGGGTCCACACACTTGATACGCAGACTCTATCCAATTTATGAATGGTTTCAACTTTTAGACTCATCATATACCCCCATTCATAATTGGTTATGGTATGAGTAGTCGGGGTCTAATTTGGGCTAGAACCAACTGTCGGATCCAGGTCTCGGATCCGGGTCTCGGGTAAATTCTAGCACCCCTAAACGTAGATTTGACCCGGTTCCGAACCGGCGGTTCCTGTTCCCTCCAAATGAGGAACTGAACTGGGGCGGACCGGTTCCGGTTCCAAAACTGGCTGGCCCCGGTTCCGGTCCGGTCTGATCCAGGCCCCGGTTCCGGTTCCGGTCCGATCCCAGGCCACCATAGGCCGGTGGCTGTTGAGAAGCAACGGACCGACCCAAAGGGCCAAAAAAATAAAAATAAAAAAAATCTGGTTCAGAACCAAAATCGTCAGTTTCTGAATCAGAACCGACGATTTCAGTTCTTAAAAATAAGAAACCGGAATCGGATCGTCTTTAGGCCAGTTTGTTTTGGAACCAGTTGCTGGTTGATCTGATTTCAGATCCAGTGCATGAGACCCAGGTTTCAGTTTCAGCAGTTCACACCGGCACCGTAATTGGGTCTACCGAAACGTGCCAGCCCAGCCCGAGTATGATGCCCATCTGAGCCTAGTGCCCAGCCATGCATGACTCGTGAGCTCCCCTCGCGCAACTAAAAAAGTAGTTTTTTGAAGCAAAACTTTAAAAAACGATTAGCTCTTCAGAAGTAACTAGAGGGCTGGTGAGCAGCCAAAAGTTTGGATGACCAAACACACTAGTAGAGCCAATCGAAAGAAGCTGCATCGCATGGTCACCTCATGGTAACGTAGTCCACAAACATTAGATAACTTCAACGTACGGACATACAGATTCAGTTCACCTTTTTGTCCCCGATCATTTGCAAAACTCTGAAATCAGTTGTGAAAAATCCAGAGCCTAAGAAGCCATGGTCCGCGTCCAATTCCCTCGCCCCAAACTCCTCTTCTTGTATTTCATCGTCGTCGTCTCCTTCCGATCAAATTTCGATCGGCAATGCCCGCATCTTGTTCTTGCATCCCAAATTACAAGCCCCAATCTCTCTCTGCTCCAAAAACCACAACTGCTCGAAACCCCTGCTTCGATCTTGCAAGGCTTCTCTTGGCCGTAGGAATGCCGACGGCAAGGACGGCAGCGATGATGACGGATTCCTTCAGGCCTCTCTCCTCGTTTCAGGTCCGTATCTTGTTTTGGGTTTAATGGGTTATCATGTAATTAGTTACCAAATTCAACTGATTTGGGCATTAGATGTTTTAATTTTTGTGTTGTTAACAATTGTTTTCTTTGCATTGTGATCACCTAATGCACTGAATGGTATTCTATGCTCAAAATTAAGCTTAGCTGTAGTAATTGATACTAGATTTTGGAGGTGCATCGCACACGCGAAAATCTTCCCAAATGCTATAAATGTGAATTAATCAAATCACATCCTCGTAAACAAACAATTATGACTTAAAATTTCCAAAGTTACATGTTAAACAATAATTTTTGACCCTCCAGTGCATCACATTTAAAAAAAATTTAATGGTAATTCGAGTAGTTTGACAAAAGTTTGATATTGAGGTTGTGAGACGAAGGCGAGACACAATTCAATTTCAACCCCCAAGGGTTCGGCATAGCGGTGCTTTTGCAATGAGTTTAGTGGATGGTCTTTTGAAAACGTCTAACATAAAGGTTTTAATAAAGATCAAACACTTCTAGAATTTCATAGGAAAAGTATCAAGTAGAATTCCCAAGTAGCTAGGGTGTGTAGAAACTCATTGAATGAAGAAGGAAGCATGTAAATCATTGCTTCAAGTACCAATATAGGTCCCTAGGGTTGTTTATGGAAGTTATAAAAAGCAAGAAATATTCAAGAAACATTATCATTCACCAACTTTTTTGCTTGAGTCTGAATCTCCTCATTCCTATCCTTTTATTTTCTACCATATAAGTATAAATTAGCTTGCCACCAAAACAAGTCGGATAAAAGTGGCCCCATAAACCTATGCAGGTATCGCTGTATCAAACAAGGATTACACACTTTCATTATGCAGACATACCACATAAATAGTTCTCTGTAGCTTATGATCTGTATGTTGTAATGAAATTGACATGCTCGATACCAATTATTGCGTGCATAACCCTGAATACCATACTTACTATGATACGAATAGTTGGGAGATACGGAGATCCCCACCGATGACCTCAAGCATGCCATGAGATCGATTACCTCGAGCACACGAAATGAATATTAAAAGATATAAGAAGAACACACAATTTAACGTGGTTCGGCCAAAACTTGGACTACGTCCACAGGGAAAGAACTTGAGAGGGCTTTATTAATAAACTTGATACAAAGAGATCTAGCCATCCTCTTAATGACACAAGAGTATTCACCTTCCTCTGGAATCTACGCCTAGATTACAAGTCTATGCACTTTCACCTTGCTCCTCTCTTTCTTGACTTTTTAGGGTCTTTGTGACTTTTTAGGGCCTTACATTGTTATTCACCTATAACTTTCTTCTGCTCTTCTTCTTCAATTTACAATGCTGGGTTACAACCTTTATTTATAGAATTACAATACAACTCCTATTTGAATTATGAGATGATCTTGGCTATTGGATGCTTGACGAATCTTGATCAATCCTATTAGGAGTTGATCTCCTTGATTTAGAAGGATTCTAAACCTTTTAATTTTTAGAAACAAATCTCTATTGAATAGGAATTGAATCCTGTTCATACCCCTCCTGAAAAGGAAACTCGCAATCGCCTGAAAAGAAACTGCTTCACCTTGATTTGCTTCTTTTGCTTCAAACCATCGTCTTCTCCAACTCAATTGGAATTTCTTGGACCATCATCTCCTCTTGAAAAATAAGACAAAATCCTAACAATCTCCACCTTGATTTTATTTTCAAGCCTTTAGCAAAACAACTTGAGATTTGAATTACTACCTTAATTCTTCTTTTGGTTGTAACCATATCGTGAAGCTTTTAGCACTCTTGCCCCTCTCTCTGGGGCCTGTGGCTGTTTACTGTCATGCCTTGGGTCATCTTGGGCCTTACTACCCTTCTTTAGTCGTCTTGCAACACTTAGACCCGTTGCAATTTTTCTTGAAGCTCCACCTGAAGTGAGCTCCCTTCAAGCTTTTTGTTGAAACTCTTTGACCTAGTTTCTTTCTCTTAACTTTCATTGCATCACCTCCGCCACAAGTAAATCCTGCTTTATAATGCCTTCCCGGCCATGGGGTCCCCTGGTCTTGAGGTAATCCACCTCTAGTTCTACCACGGTCTTATCAATTTTACACGAACATTGTCAAGGACTTGTCGTGCTATGGTCTTTCACTGATCACTTGGTGATGGTTCACCTTCCATCAATGTTTTAACCTTGAGACTTATCGTCTTCACATAACTGACATAGTCTTACCGGGCCTACCGCCACACACTATCATGGTCTTCCTTCCATTAATCAGAGCTGCCATCCACCACTGCATTGATGTTTGCCAGGTCTATTGCCCTACTATTGATGATCTTCAAAATTGATAGATCCACCAATGCCTACAATAATCTCACCATGTCACGACTAGCCCGTCGTAACTTTGACTGTAATCTCTTGATTCCTTTAACCAATCTGTACAGAACCTGCATCAGACATTGAAATCTTCTCAATCTGCACCAACCATTGCATCCAGAACACTGAAAAAATAAGGTTTGACACCTTGATAGTCTGAATCCAACTACGATTGCACGTCTACCTTCTGAACAATCTCATCCATTGATCGTATTCATCATCCTCCGCTGTTTTTCCTTTGACTTGCTGCCGCAATGGGATGCCTTGTGCGATGCCTCCGTGAGCTCGTCGAGCTCGTCTTGTCGTCTGTCATTGGCGATGATCCGACCATCGTCGCTGCGTCTATCATGTTCAGATCTGAGCATCATTGAGCCTTGACGACTCCACCCTAATCAATATACTCCAAAAGTCATCGATCTTTACTTGAGAACAAATCTGAACTTTCTTGTTGTCTTCTTCATCTTGATGCCTCCGAACTCCATCGACTTGACATCTTCTTCATCTAGAGCACTCGAGTCTTGACCGAACACCATCAGCTCTGCCATTTATTTTAATTGAATTGATATGCTCGATACCAATTATTGCATGCTAATTATCGGATATCATGATAATATCGGACGTGGGTTTTTCATATCGGATATCGGATATAGGGGAGATATCGGAGATACGCGCACATATGGGCATTCATATCGGACACTATATAATGAAATATTGATAACTAAAAGTTGATTTAGTGTCATGATATCATCTACTTAATCAAAATGATGTAATATGCATGCAAAGAAAATAAAAAACGACGTATTTTGCACGCAATCGTATAATAAATAAGTTATTTCATATCGGGTGATATTTCGGGCGATTTATCGCCCGATATCGGGCGATTTATCGGCCAATATTTCAAATATCAGCCGTTTTTCTGTAAATGATATAGCGAACGATTTTCTCATATCATATCAGCAGCAAGAAAAAAAGGAGATATCGGCCGATATCTCGGCCGACTCGGACGATATTTAAAACAGGGATTGCATGTAAACCCGGGACACTATATTTACATGATACCAATAGTTGGGAGATACAGAGATTCCCACTGATGACCTCAAGCACGCCATGAGATCGATTACCTCGAGCACACAAGATGAATATTAAAACATGTAAGAAGAAGAACACATAATTTAACGTGGTTCGACCCAAACTTAACCTATGTCCAGGGGGAGAGAACTTAAGAGAGCTTTATTAATAAACTTGATACAAAGAGATCTAACCATTCTCTTGATGACACAAGAGTATTCATCTTCCCCTTGAATCTACACCCAAATTACAAGAGTATACCTTCTCTTATGCATTTTCACCTTGCTCCTCTCTTTCTTGACTTTTTAGGGTCTTCTTGGCTTTTAGGGCCTTACATTGTTGTTCATCATAACTTTCTTCTGCTCTTCGGCTCCAATTACGATGCTTAGTTACAATCTTTTTTTATAGGATTTTACAATACAACTCCTATTTGGACTATGAGATGATCTTGGCCATTGGATCTTAAATAATCTTGATCAATTCTATTAGGAGTTGATCTACTTGATCAAGAAGGATTCTAGACCTTTTAATCTTTAGAAACAAATCTTCATTAAAGAGGAATTGAATCCTATTCATACTCCTCTTGAAAAGTAAACTCGCAATCGCCTGAAAAGGAAACTGTTTCACCTTGATTTGCTTTTTCTGCTTTAAGTTATAGTCTTCTCCAACTCAATTGGATTTTCTTGGACATCATCTCCTCTTGAAAAACAAGGCAAAATCTTGACACTGCATACCTGAGGGTACCCCGTCCTGGCCCTGCCCCAACCCAATTAAAAATGGGATAAAGTTGGGCCTAGGCCCACTTTATTTTGGGACTGGGCCCCGACCTAAAGGTCCCAGCCCTAATGCCAATCCTGGCCCTTATGATGGTTCATTTTAGGCCCTATCATTTGAGCCCTACCTATGAGTCCAAACATACTCATCTCCAATTAATATTATTACTACCATGCAACTTAGTATGACTCCATAATTTTAAAAATGGTAAAAAGTTAAGGATTCCTAATCTTACAAATCGTTTGTGATTAAGTTAGGGATGGAAGAGTGAGAGAAATAAGCAAGAAAGATGTATTTTCTTTTTAAATTGTAAATAGTCTATCGCTCTGTCCTTACCATCAACCTGAAACTCCGAACTAGCAACGCCATGACATGGAAAGCTCCACCATCGATCCGGGATCATGTTGACTCCGTGGCGATAGTTCGTCAAGGCAATAATCTGGCTCCACAACTTAACATGTCGATATACCACTATATCAATCGAGATACTTGTATTTTATTCAAAACGATACGATAAGTGTAAAATTTTACTGGATATCGTTTTGGAGTGATACGGGCTGATATATCGCCACGTGGTCGATATATCGGTCGATATTAAGATGAATATATCTGGTATATCGCCACGTGACGCATTTGAGGAGCTTTCGTAAACGCATTTGAGGAGCTCCTGTAAAAGATAAGTACCTAAATTATTGATATGGTTCTTATGTCTATATAGATGTAAACTATAAAGGACTACATCTATTGATACCCAGTAGAATTACAAAATACAATTGCATAAAATCAAATCTTGAGAAAGCACATCCTTATCCTTATATGACTCATGTAATACCAATTGTACTCAAATTATGACTCCTAATGCTATTATGGCTCTATAAGATTTCAAATACTATTAAGACTCCAAAACCTAACTTATCTATTATATCTAACATACCCTTCAACTCATGATGCAATGATATCGATTGAGAGATTTCACTATAGCCTCCTAAATCAAATCGTAATAGGAAAAAAAACTCAGCTTCATAATTTTATTTATTTCAGCTATCTCTTTTTTTAACCAATCAGGTGCATTCACATGTCAAGCGCAAAAGCGCTCCTCAGTGGTAAAAGACACAATGCCCCTAGTAACTGCTTTAAAAAAAGCAGACCGCTTCAAAATGTGGATTGTTGATACCCTATTATGAGGACTACGATACGACCATGATTATGATACCATATTTCTGAGGACTGCAATGCGATCATGATCGCAGACCTCACAAAAATGCTATGTTTCTAGGACTTTATAGGACTGCGTGATCGCATTCCTCATAAAAATGCCTGATTTTTAGTCTTTATAGATTGCGACCATGATCGTAATCCTCATTATTAGAACATGTTTTTGAGTCTTTATAGGACAGCGACCATAATCGCAATTCTCACAAAATGCTTTATTTTTAGTCTTTATTAGGACTGCGTCATGTTCGCAGTCCTCAGAAAAACACAATTTTTCAGACTATATTGGGATTGCGACAATGATCACAGTCCTTACAAGATGTCCTAATTTTTAATTAATAAAAGGATTGTGATCATAGTCGCAATCTTGTAATAAAGACGGGGACCATAGTCACATCCTCACATAGAACTGCGATCATAGTCGCAGTCTTCATATCAGCTCGTTATCATCAGCAGACCCCCTGTCATCGACATCGAATGATCCCCAATTTTTTCCAGACCTAAATATCACATCGATCACAAACTCAAACAAAAATGCATCGAGAGCACGAGCAAACGAGATCTGTAAATTATTGATCTCAAAAAAAAATTGGTTCAGGGGCGGAGCCCGTGAACCTCCTAGAGGGGATTCCCCGCCCCCTTCCAACCCCACGACGCTGACCACGCAGGTCGACCCGTGAATTACTTGCGTCGGGGGTCAGGGTTGAGGGGAGAGCAACGTTGGAGGCAATGAAAAAGGATAAAAGAGAAATTAAAAATATAAAAAATGGTGATTGGAAGGAATCAATTTCTTTTGACGTGGATGAGGCTATAGTGAATAAAATTAGAAGCTGATTTTTTCTAATTTGAAGGAAAGTAAGTGGCTATAGCAAAATTTTCCTTTTATACATTACCAAATATTATTAATTTATCTATGATCATATAATGTTTTATGTATTTTGAGTAGGTGACTAGACTTAATGTTTTGTGACCCTTCTTATAATCAAACTTGAAACTCACTGAATGCAGGCACCAATATTTGTAAGCAAGGAAGTTGTTCTAAAAGATGCTATTAAAATTGTCCATGGAAAATGGCAAGGAAGTGGAAAAACTGTTTACGATGTTTCACTGGACAGGTAACCCATCTCTAATCTTAAATCTGAAATTGCTGATTCAGGATTTCCTCAGTTTCTGATGTTCAAAAAATAATGGTTTATAGATGGTGTATTATATGTATATAGTTGTTTCAATTTATCATACATAAATACATATTTATTTATTTTAAGTATTGCAGAGCCATGCTAGATGTGCCTCATATTAGACCTGGCGAATGATGTGGATATATTTCTCTTTTGTTTGTGATAGGAATTATTCACGTTGTGTAAGTTTACTTTGTTTGCCTAATTTCTATTTTCACAGGTTCTAAATATCGAATATCGGGATCGTATTGGATGAGGTTTTTTCATATTGGATATTGAATATCAGGGATATAACGGGAACACACGCACATATTGGTGTTTCATATCGTACACTATATATAATGTAATATTGATAACTAAAAGTTTGTTTCAATGTTAATCAAGCATGACAATGTTTCATTGTTAATCAAGCAATACAAGCAAAAGGTGCTAGGAAGTAACCAGTGAAATAGTTTTAGTTTGTGTTAGTATATATCACATGTTTCTTTGGGCCTCACTTACTATGTCTTGTTGCTAAATTCTATTAGCAATGTACACCACTGATATAAACACTTTCTTAATTCATAATAAAACAACTAATAGTAATTATAACCTATTTCATATCACAATATCAGACTGCAGACTAATCGAATGAGAGAGAAAGCGAGATCTTACAGTATCAGACTGCAGTCAAAGGTCCTGGAGGTTGGGGGAGCTCGTCAGAGTTTAGGGACTAATCTTCGAAGCTCAGGGAGGTTGGGGATGTTGTGGACTAGTTGTTGGAGGTTGGTGAAGCTCGTTGGAGGTCACGGAGGTGGGAGGAGGTCGTCTTTTGCTCGCCAAAGCTCGTGGAAGGTACAGTAAAGTCGTGAAGGTCATGGAATGCTCAACGAAGGTCGTCGGAGGTTAGGGATGTGGGGGGAGGTCGTTTTTCGCTTGCGAAGCTCGTGGAAGGTACGGTGAAGTTGAAGGTCGGGAGTTCTGAACAAAGGTCGTCGAAGGGTCTGGGAGGCTCACCGCTCTAGCAGTCATCGAAGGAGAGAATAAGGGCTCATCGAGACTGGATGGAGAGAACATTAGGGATCTGTCGACCTAATTTCCCAACGACGACTATATAGTCAGTATCATCGAATTCGGGTCTCTGGATGGGTTCAAATAAAACAAACCCAATTAACTTTGCACCATATCGTCCGCTTTATCGCCGAGTTATATCGGCTCATTTATTCATGGTTCAAAGTTGCGGTCTCGGCCGCCGACTCGGCGGGCAACATTCCACATCGGTTGCAGCCTCTCGGAACAAAATCGGGCGATACGCCCAAAACACTACAAATAAATCTCAAAAAATAAAAAAAATATAGACATCAATTTTATGCATCACATCTCCAAACTAGTTTTTTTAGGAGTACTTGGGAAAAATATGATGATTTGGGGGCAAATTTAAGAAATAGGTGATTTGCGAGTAATTTTATAAATATGAAGAGAGTTGAGGGGTAAAATGAGAAAAATTCACAAAAAAATGAGGGGAGAGATCTGATCCCTCTCTTTACTCTCCCCTCCCTCACCCTCTGATGATTTCTCTCCCTCTCCCCCTATGATCGATCTCTCTCCCTCTGATCTCTCTCTCCCCCATCTTTCTTCGTTTGATCTCTCTCAGAGAGCGGAGGGAGAGAGGGATGGAGAAAGAGAGGTCGGAGGGAGGCGGGTGACTTGGAGGCGGGCGATGGCGGCAACCTGGTAAGTTTTTTTTTCCTCAGATTTTTCCTTTTTTTTGATTGGACTCTGGTAAAATTTCGAGTTGACTCAGCCATATCAACTCAGAGTTGCGCCCGAGTCGCCTGAAAATAGTGAAACATCGAATCGCGGCCCGGTATCGAAACGGTGAAGTCTTCCGGTTCCAACTCGACTGAGCCGGAACCGGACCGAACGGCCGATTCTTTGAACCCTGAATTTATTGATCGATATTCAAAATATAGGCCGTTTTTGCATCAAACGATATGGGCACCCGATTAAGCCTTATCATATCGGCAAAGGGTCAAAAACCGAGATATCGGCCGACCGATATCAGCCATCTCGGCCAATATTTGGAACAGTGATTTTTCACAACCTAATTTCTATTTTCATTATCATTGTTGTACAATACAATTTCATGTCCTGAAATGAACGCAACTAGCTGATCAGAATTTCTTTTTAAAGGAAATATTAAGATCGAACGCATATATCCCAATAATATATATATATCTACTATATAACTGGAGGATCGCATGTAGCCGGCTATGGGTGACCATGTACTGTTAATTTTCATTTGTTTGCCCTCATCCTACGTGTGTGCCGCAGGCATCCCCTGCTCTCTATTTTTTTCCTTCGATATTATACGTGGTACCACAATTTGTGATGATTTACACCGGTCCTACTTTTTATTATGGTTGGATATGAGAAAAGGTAATTGGATGGGTGGGGCTAAAAAATTAAACGTTTGTTTTGTAGTCCAACTCTCTCTGTTTCTCTCTCTCTCTCCTCTATATATATATATATAATATATATAATATATATATATATATATATATATTATATATATATATATATATAGGAGAGAGAGAGAGTGGGGTCATTCCGGAAGGATTCGAGCTGAATGAATCCTTTCCACTCAAAACAACTTACGACATATGAATGCAAGATCTATTCCATTGAATTTGATCTAAATTATTTCAAGTAACTAAAAAAAATCATGTATTTTGAATACTTTTTTCTTATCCATTAAGTAGGCACAAAATGGACAGCCGAAAAAAGCATATTTCTTAGATCTACATCTTTAGACATACAAATTCTCGATCTGACCATTTCATCATGATCTAAACACTTAAATACTTATCACATACTAATTTTTGTTAGATTTCAATATTCTACACCGTTAAACTAACCAACTCACTATTTTTGGAGTCCATATTGAGCCTACTTGATGATGGGAAAAAAGTATTCAAAATATATGATTTTTGATTTTTAGTTACTTGAAAGTTGAATAATATAAATCAACTTTAACAGAATGGATCTTGCATTCAGATGTTGTAGGGTTGTATTTGAGTAGGAAGAATTCGGCATCGATCGTTCCGGAATATATAGAGAGAGAGATAGACTCGTGTCATTCGGGATATATTTATATATATATATAGAGACTTCTCATTCCAGAAGGATTCGAGGCCGAATCCTTCTAACTTAAGACAACCTAACGATATCTGAATGTAAGATCTATTCCGTTAAAAGTTGATCTACATTATTTCAAGTAACTAAAAATAAAAAATCATGTATTTTGAATACTTTTTGCCCATCCATCAAATAGGCGCAATGGACAGTCCAAAATAGCATATGCTTAGATTTACATCTTTAGGCATACAAATTCTCGATCCGACCATTTCATCACGATTTAAACACTTAAAATTGTCACACACCAATTTTTGTTAGATTTCAAATATTCTACACCGTTAAACTAATTAACTCACTATTTTGGCTGTCCATTTGTGCCTACTTGATGGATGGGCAAAAAGTATTCAAAATACATGATTTTTGATTTTTAATTACTTGAAATAATGTGGATCAGCTTTAACGTAATGGATCTTGCATTTGGATGCAGTAGGGTGTATTTGAGTGAGAATGATTCGGCCTCGAATCCTTCCAGAATGACACAAGTCTCTCATTTATATAGAAAGAGATAGACTTGTGTCATTCCGAAAGGATTCGAGGCTAAATCCTTCCCACTCAAATACACCCTTACGACATACGAATACAAGATCCATTCCATTAAAGCTCTACATTATTTCAAGTAACTAGAAATCATGTATTTTGAATATTTTTCCCATCCATCAAGTAGGCGCAGCAAAAGGGGACGACCGAAAAATAGCATATTGTTTAGATCTATGTCTTTAGACTTACAAATTCTCGATCCGATCATTTCATCATGGTCTAAACACTTAAAAACACTTGCACACTAATTTTTGTGAGATTTCAAATATTCTACACCGTTAAACTGACTACTCACTATTTCGGACGTCATTTTGCGCCTACTTGATGGATGGCCAAAAAATATTCAAAATACATAATATTTATTTTTAGTTACTTGAAAAAATGTAGATCAACTTCAACAAAGTGGGTCTTGCATTTGGATATCGTAGGGTTGTATTTGA